>JAOTQW010000023.1:4809717-4825651 GCA_026260075.1 Sisor rabdophorus
ACGCTTGCATATATTATAGTCATTCTGCCTTAGTGCTTCAGGGAGCCTATTTGAAGCCTATATTACTTGACTGGTAAATGAGACTTTGTCGCGTATACGTAACTGCACAGTCCAATATTATATTGTGTGGCTTACATTGTACTAATGTCTGTAAAGTAAAAGTAGCCAAAGAAATGTTAAAAATTATTTCTGGCAATGCAAATAGAAAGTTCACACAGACAGTTTAGACGAAAAACTGTCTGACGCTATTAGTATGCAATATGGAAAAGAATCAATGACTACAAACAAGCCACAACCCTAAAGGAGTAAACAAGTGTGAAAGACTGGTGTGGATGCTCAGCTAAGCCTAATTCATATTTAAATTATGTTTAATAGCCCCTTTTTTCACTAGCTGTTCTTTAACTGCTCGCTTTCTGTCATGTTTAATATTAAGGTGGAGTTTTTAATTTTACCTTTTTTGCCCTGTGTGTGTTTCCCCCCACATCAGAGGGGCTTTTACTGCTTCTTGGCAGCTCAACAGAGAATTAATGTCACAGAGTTAGACCTGAGGCAGACGAAGACTCTGATATGAGCACATAAAAAAGAGTGAGGTCAGAGAGATTTACTATCCACAGTTTAATGTGCAAACTGAGAGCTTTGCTTTGGATCATAAGTCTGATCTTGCGATTCAAACAAGTCATGTTGCCTTAACGGATAAATAAAGCTGATGGCTGGGAAATAAAAAAGCTCCATGTCCTAGATTAGTCAATAGTTATTTACCTTATCCACTTTATAATCTGTCATAAACACCAACTAGTGGGGGTATTAGCAAAAAAAAAAAAAAACATTCAAAAATGCTTTAATTATAGGGATTTTTTTGGAACAGAGAATAGGAGGAAAGTGTTTCCATGACATTTTCTCTAGCTTCCCTGCACAAATCATTCATGTTCACGCATTAATCCATACACATTTTGTCAGACAAAACTAATGAATAGCCTGTGCTAGCATAAATCAGTGGGCTGCCTTTTTGTTTTCGGCTTAATGAGTTATCAAAGCTTAATTAATTTACCATGAATTCCTAAAATGAACCGTGTGATCTTCTGATAAGGTTCACTGTGTTTAGTGGACTGTGTACGGAGTGTGCTGACAACATGCTTTTGACAACAACAATGACTCATTTCTACTTCCGACTTGAAGTTAACATTTTCCTGTAGCTTAAATAATATTTTTAAGAATTTTAATCTATACCGTTATATTAATAAAACAGACTGTAGAATACACAAGTTAGTGTATTCTAATTAACGTTGTACTATATACACCGATGCTTAAACATGAATTCCTAATAATATTCTTCTCCTTTGCAATCCAATATGGCGTCAATAGGATCCTCTTTGACGGCTGTTCATATAAAAACCACTGCATTATGGTGTGTTGTTAGCTTAGTTGAACATTTTTACCTAGCCAGAGGGTCTGATTCGAGACTGAGGCTGCATGTGTTTCAGCTATAGTACTAAAACATGGTCATTATCTCATTTGTTTTAGAAGTAAAAGGCACTTACTTTAGAGTAAATTGTTCCACTGTCGAGTTGGGTACCAAATATAGGTAGATGTTTAGAGTCTCGCCAGGCTTTAATGGTTTGTCAGGCATCCTCAGGAAGAGGTTCTTGTCCAGTTGCTTGTCTACTACAAGTTGTTCCTGACTGGGCTGGTACAAGCTAATGCTTCCAATTCGGAGTAGTGGCTGCTGGGATGTACTCTCCCCTCGTGACCCTCCTCTTCGGGGGTAACTATCGCTGCACTGCCCTTTGCTGTCAGGATCGTGGAGAGTGTAGTAGAGCTCTGCCAGTAGGGTTTCCCCAGTCATCTCCAGAACATCTGCCACTGAGGACTTCCTGCGTCCCAAGGGTGCCACGTTGACATTGAACCAGGTGTATGGAAGGTCCAGCTGGGCCAAACATTGTGCCAAGTTTCCCTGGAGCCTGCAAGACGTTTTGATCTCCCGAACATCCCGGAAGGCATGCAACCGTACACAAGGTAGCTTTTCCTGGACTTTAAAGTCATCCCAGTCCCGTCCAGCGATGTAAAACAGCACCTGGACCACAGGGTTGCTTGCAAATACCTTAGACTGTACAATAAAGGCTCGTACCTTCCAGTTGACTGTTAGCCTTCCTTGTATATCCAGGGGACTTGAGGGCTGTAAAAGTTCTTTGGAAAGCGTCTGGTCCTGGGTAAAAGGACCCAGAGAAATGTTGACTGAGGGTAACTCTCTGGTCTGAAAGACCACAAAGCTCTCAGAGCGATGCAGGGGGTGGCCACCAGAGACACTTCGGGCTAGAGTTCGACTCTCTTGAAGAAAGAACGCAAGTTGGGTGTTAGAAAGCTTGAAGCTGGCAGGAAGGTAGAAGTCTGGGGGGATTGAGGTGGCAGTAGCAGCAGGGACATTGAGCAGGGCATCGTAGTTGGTGGGGGAAGCTTTACTTGCAACTGCAGAGACAACAATGGGAAATGTAAGATGTAAGAAAAAGCAACATAGATCTTTTAACGTATTCGACAAAATCTCTAAACCTTATATACTGATGCTGATACTTAAATGGATAAAAGTTTATATTTGGATGCTAAAGTAGGATAAATATTTATTCAAATATTTAACTAAGGGAATGTTTGCAGAAACCTATTGCTGTTTAGCAAATAATATAAAGACATTTAAACTGTATGATCCATATTTTGATTAAAGTTAAAAATAACCCAATTTTTTTTTTTAATCAGCCACAACACAGATTGCAATCTTTTAAAAAATTCCTTTAAACTGAAATTGAAATGAAACAAATGAAACCATTACAAATGGCATACAAACATAATATGAATAAAATATGCAACTTACTTAACAAAAGAAACAGTAAACAAAGAAGCCATGTACTAGATTTTAGGTGTAGTAGCGCAAGAAAATGTTCCATGTTACTACTACTATGAAGTGCAACTCAACAGAAAATTAAGTTGTGACCCACACAAAGGGAAAAATTCCATTGAAAAAGGTGATAATCCAACGAGGAACCTAAGCCAGGGTTAAATAGAGTAAAATTGAAAGAGACACTTATCCAAAACAAAGTTTCCAAAACTTATCGGAGTTGTTCAGAGATCCTGCCTAATCCATCCATGTCAAAATTTCTTAGACAACCAACAGAGTTTATAACGAATCCCGGTGAGAACCTCAACCGGCATGTGTGTGTTCCAGCATGCTGAAACTCTCAGTGCACTCTTATTCTGTGAACTAACCCCTTCCACTCTGTGCCTTCTGCTCTAGAGCTTGACTCCTCCTAGCAGATCCAGTTGCGCCGCCCCCACAGAGACAAAGACCAGACACCACCCTGTCTTACCACACCTTGCTTGAGCTTTATAATCACCATTTTAGCTGCTAGTCTGTGTGAAAACCCAGGCCTCCCAGGACATTGACACCGGGCTGACTACAAACGCTCCTGCTCCATTTATGATTTCCCGATGGACGTGTTCAGGCAGACACTCTGCCATTCTGTATGTGTGTGTTCCTAGGGTGTAGTGGGGGAGGGTTGCATTACATGAAAGCCTTCAGGCAGAGACAGAAATGGGGGATTAGAGAAAAGATCATTGGTGAATTAGCCTTGCTTCCTTTGCCTGTCCACAGACCTGCTCAGAAATACGTTTGAATAAAAGTGGGGGATGGAGATGCGACTTGCACTCAACACTTACTCCAGAGAATGGTTTCTCAATTTTTAAAGCAAAAATTGATGCTACATATATATATGCCGAATAATAAAAAATAAAATCATTGTTTTTGTTTTTTGGCAACATCAATAGAAAAAAGAAAGAAATAAAAGCTCCTTCCACTCTATTCACAAACTGTTCTATCAGGTCTACCAGCACCAGAACCAGCAGGATTTGGGCCCACAACCATCTTCTGAACTCTAGGACACATACACCGCAAGCAACCGATACAAACTGCAAATCGATTAAGTATACACATGCACTATATGACCATGGGTTTTTCGTTCAAATGTTAATTTTTGCTACAACAGAGTTGGTGAGATCAGACACTAATTTCGGGTAGGGAGGTATGGAGTGTAGTTGGTGTTCCAGTTCATCAGTGGTGCTTTGTATAACAGACTCAAGTTTTTGAGTGAAATCCAATCATAGCATCATGCCATAACGGAGAACAAGGGCTTTGTCATGCTGCAACAGTGTTCAAGTCTTGTAGTGCCAGTGAATAATTAATTTATTCATTAATTGTTCTATACCCGCCTATTCCCTAACTTGGGGTCTGCTGAAGCCTATCCCAGCACACATGAAAGGCAGGGGTACACTCTGGACAGATTGACATTCCATCACAGGGCCACAGCACACACACTCACTCCTATGGGCAATGTGGAATCACCAATCAACCCAATGTTCATGTTTTTGGACAGTTGGGGGGGATATAATTACAAATCACTTAATATTTTTATTTATTTACACTTTTCTTACTTGCGCAATTTGTAATATTTCTGGTAGATGCTAAACTTTCTTTTGTTGCTATGTACCTGTACTTTGCAATGACAATAATGCGTCGTCCGTTTGTCGGCCACCAGTCTGTTCGTCCACCCCCCTCCAGCATCCATCAAACCACCTTTAGCCCATCTATTACACAGCTAGTCAGCTATGTCTGCACTATTCCAAAGCTGAAGGTTACTATCTTCTTTACTTTCAATAGAGGCGTTTTGATTGTAAATGCTGGGATTCAGTTTCACTCTTGCTCCAAGGTCTGCACACCTTTGGCACAATTGTAGACTGCAGAGCGAGAAATTAATACCTCCTAAAGGGATGAGCTAATGCTTGTGAAAGCTAATCCGTTACAAACACATTAGCCGCTAGAGAGTGTTTTTCCAAAGCCTTTCCAGTACGCAGGTGGGTAGATATGGATCACCTCCACAACAATAAGCCCCCCACACCAACCTCATTCTGACAGGACAACTTGTTATAACACTAGCTGCTTCAGGGCGTTGGCTTACTGGGAGATTTCACACGAGAATAAATACTATCCATCATTTAGCATTATCTGCAATAGACTGCTGACCTGTCCAAGGTGTACCCCTGCCTCTTGCCCAATGTGCGATGGGATAGACTTCAGCAAACCAGTCACCCCAAAAAGTTCGGGAATAAGCAGGTAGCTTTTTAGATGACAGCGACATAAAACCTTAAAAATTTAGAGTTAAAAACTGTTCTGCTTGGCACCATGCATTTGAGATTAAAAAGCCGCCAACCCTAATAAAGAAATGCAGCTGTAATGTAGCTTACACGTTTTTTTTGTTCTACAGCAATAGAAAATTATACATTTTGAACAGTTTGGGACTGAAATAAACTTTATTTGACAGCCATCAATAAGGGAATGAAGAAAGTGTCCCCCTTTGCATTACAGAGAATCTTTGATAGTGAGAAAATGTAACTGCAGACTTGGTGTTTATGTTTGAAGTGTTTTTAACTTTGGAAAATCTTTAAATGACAAACGACCTATTTTGCATTTTTATTTGCCTGGCAAATCGATCAAGGGATTGTGGTACTTTATAAGCTGTCCCTTAAGCACATTGCTGAATAGAAATATTTGTATAATAGAACATCCACTATCATTCTATTACAATTATTTTAGAAAAAATAATTATCCGGGAAGGATAAGAATTAAAGAATGAAACATTAGTGCGTTTTGGTAAACCACAACAGAATACCCCTCTAAAAAAAATGTCACTATTGATCCTTGATGAGGCGGCGTAGGGGTTAGCACGGTCGCCTCACAACAAGAAAGTTTCCTATGGGTACTCTGGTTTTTTTTTTTCCATAGTCTAAAAACATGTGCATTAGGTTGATTGGTGATTCGAATTACCCATAGGAGTGAGTGTGAGTGGTTGTCCGTGTGTGTGTGTGTGTGTGGCCCTGCAATGGACGGGTGACCTGTCCAGGGGATACCCCCTGCCTTTTGCCCTATGTGCGCTGGGATAGGCTCCAGCAGACCCCCGGGTTCGGGAATAAGTGGGTATAGAAGATGAATGAATGAATCTTAATAACATAACCAAATGAATCTACATTTTGGTTCCATTTGCATCTCTTTGTGTTGAAAGTTATTACTTTCCAGCAAGTAATTATTTTAGTACCGGTCTATTTATTTAATTATTGCTGGACTACTGCTGCTACCATTACAAAGTAGTTCGATCTTTATTGCACATTTAATGTTTCTGCTGCTATTTCTGTATTTATTTTGCACGGACTGAACTTCCCATTTCACATGCATAACATTATTGCTATAAGCCACTTGTACATTAGGTATACATATTCTATTTATTTCTAAAGTAATACAACACCATCATTATTTATTTATGTTTTGTCTATTTTCTATTTTTATTATTAAAATCTGTGAATCGTCTTGGTATCCACTGTGGACAGCAAAAGTAAGACTTACATTATAAAAGGGGAACCCGCTTTCCCCACTGTACATATGACAAATCAAAAAGCTTTCTTTTAATTTAACTATTAACGCTGGGATCGAAGCGCCTCATAAGTCAACAAGAATTCATAGTCCTTGCTGGAGCTCTGCAGAGAGAGGAAGGACAGAGTGGAATGAAACCTTTTAATCTACGAGTACTATTACAGGAAGTGGTTGCTGTGATCTGAGGCAGAGCGAGCGGGCATCGCCTCGAGTCAGCGTGACAAACAACGGTTGCAAAGATAAAGATTTGTATGAGAAACAGGCTGTTAGTGTGATGGCAGTCTCCTCCACTGGTTGGGTAATAAAATCCTTCACTATCTAATGATGCTAAATAAATAAGGGGAGCAGAACAACGGAGGCTAACATGTACTTCTTTAATGAACAGGAGTACAGTGCAGAAGCAGGTTGTGTAGGTTCTGTAGAGTTTTTGCTCAAATTAGAGGTTGGTGAGGCCAAATCTGACTGGTCTAACAAGAATACGCCGACAGCCAATAAAAAAAAAACTAGGAAAACTGTTTTGTGCTAGTCTTTCAAAATGTAAGTGGGATCCCAGCAGCTGCACCAGATTACATCTTGAGCATGTGGCATAGTTTAAAAGCTTTTATTAGTAAACAACTTGCTGACAACTCACTCTAGTTATTAATCGTTAACTGACAATGTTAAAATATTTATGAGATGTTTTGAAAGATGGTAGCTCATGGTGGGCATGGTAGCTCAGCAAGGCCCTGAACGCCATAACTGCTCAGTTGCATAAGTGTATGTTGCTCTGCATAAGAGTGTCAGCCAAGTGCTAGAAATGTGAATGTTTGTGTCTTTGTTTATATTTGCAAAATATTACCCTATCTAGGGCACAAAAATTGACGAGTTGCATTAGACTTGTAATTCAATTACAATATAACCCCCCATCCCGCCGCTAATCCTGCTTGGTGTTGTAAGGTACCTGGTGTGTCTTCCAAGGGGCTTTGAGGGTAAGGCAAGAAAAAGCCTTAACAACTGCATAATTACATACATATCCACACAAACACTACAGAAAAGATTCTTGGGAAGGAAACTAGGGTTATAAGCACTGTGAGGAAGCCACCTAAGCAGGGGGATAATATGCAAACGCCACATGGAACCACAAAGAGGTTTTTATATGATGAATGATGGTCAGACAAATCTTCCAGTCTGCCATCTGGTTCATAACACAACTTTTAACGTATCCCCAAGCCATTTTCACTGTATGTTTCAAATATTGTCCTCGTTAATTAGGTTGTAATGAATTACCTAGGTTTTGTGTCACCTTTGAGATGAAGTAAAATGAATGTGTGCAGTGTGACAGTGCAATGTGGCATGATGCCCACTTTGAATATGAAGTTTTGTAAGATGCCATCTGGTCTTGTAAAATCTCTAAAATGTTAGGTAACAAAATGAAATAACGACAAAAAAGATACGTTTCGCACAACTAAGAGCAGCAATGGACTACAAAATTTCCAAAAACGTATGATGTTTGTTAGTATACTCAACACCCTTCATTTCAAGAGTTTTAAAGCATGCCAAATAATAATAATAATGGCCACAAAGATGAGAAGGGTTAAGCCAAGGAAATACAGAGAGGTTTATTTTAAGGACAAAGGACAAAAAGATGATCTGAAGTCGAGGAGGGGGCATGAGGGGTCTTATTACTGCCTGTCTGCCACACTACACTGCATTTTGTATTATCTGAAAAAGGTTTATTTTGCTTCATTTAAATTCTTATTAGATTATATGAGGAGCCTTCAAACTGGCTCTTTGAAAGGTTCTTTATTATATTAAGCAAACAATGAAATACACAACCTCAGTGGCAATACATTCATAGTGTGATTGTGTAATTTTTAGTGTAAATTTTAGTGTGAGAGTGTAATTTTTACATTTTTGACATTGTAAGTTACTCATTCATTACAAGATGGCTTGACCGGATATGTATAAAGGCCATAATTTGGTCTATTACACCTTTCATGGAACAGCTATTTAATGTTGCACCATTGGTGCCATTGCTATTAAGTCGTACTACTTAGTGCACATTAAGGATTTCGCATAGAAGGTAGACTTGGAGTCTCTCTGAACGTTTATTGACCTGGTACTCCCAGCCGTGAAATTAATCTGTGTGGTGAAGAAGAGGGCAGGACAACAGAAGTAACAAAATGTTTACACAAATTAGCTCGCAGTAGCACTATTGTACCAAAGAGCATGGAATTTCAACAATTCTCCCTTAAGAACTGAGGGTCAAGATATTGGCATGGCATTCTGGCTGATTCTTGCATAGTAATCCTAATTAAAATAAAGGGTTCATTTGTATGTTTAATGATCCAAGAAAAAAAGAGCAGTCATGTCCATTGCCTAGACCAGGGATTGGAAACCCGCATCTGAAATTTAATCTCTGGAACCGCATGCGGCGCTTCCATCCTACAGCTGTGGCTCAGTGTAAAAAAAAACCTGAAATAATGAGTAGTTAATCTTAACATATTTTATTTTAGCTAGTTTTTTAATAATTCTGAATGTGAAAACACTGGCGACTTTAAAGTAAAATAAAATGTGTTCAAAATATGTCACAACCACAGATATTTGACACCTGCCGCCACTTTAAAGTAAGCTTATTTAAAAAATAATGAAGAACACTTAAATAAAGCTGTACCTTGACCCAAGCCACTGCAATAAAAGTAATTTACTTCCTCTTTTTAAACCCGGTGGAAGCGTTGCCACCCAGTTGATTTTAAATTCGATGGTATTGTTTTTGGAACCTCAACCCTTAGTCTTATAAACCAATTCAGTACATTTTTGAATGTTTTCGTTCTATATGTTATGAAATGTAAGTGTCTAGGCAAATTTGAGACGAACGCTTGCTCACACATCACTTTTATGACATTAAGAATAAATTAAGAATTGACTCTGGATTTTTGAGAATTGATCCAGAAATCATTAGGAAAAGAACTGCAATGCCTTGATTTTTCCTCAACCCTAATTGATAGTGGCTCCCCGATGGCTGAAAATTACAGACAATATAATTACCCAACTATATTTGAGAGTTATTAATATATATATATTATTAATATATATATTTCTCTCAATGAGGAAGCTCAATGGGCAGTGCAGTGAGGCTAGAAGATGCAATAGTTACAGGTCAGCAGATTTTAATAGCCACGAGCTTTCACAGACTCACACACTCTCCAAGAGAGTTAGCCCTGCCCACTTATTGACAATTTTTTACAAATCTGTAAATCTATATCTGTATATACCGTCATACCGCCCAGCTTGGCATGAAACCTACAGATGCTGCTTCAGCCACATACAGTTGTCATCTAACATAGCTTATTACAAAGCAATAATGCAGCACGGAATACCCTTTATTTCGATGAACCTATGAGAGAATGTGTTTCGATGTCAGCAAAACGCAGGCCATGCAACCTGACTCCTGCATTATGGACAGTACTGATATTGATCGCACTAGCAATACTCAGATTCACAGAGTGAGGTTAGTGAACTTAGTTTCCAGGACATCTACCTTAATCACAGAAAAATGAAAGGAAAAAAAACTAACTTTTTCTGTCAAAAGTATAAGAACAAAGGTGGATTTTATTAGTGTATCAAGTATATATTAGTGTCTATAAATATGCAACAAGAAAGTCTTGTTTTGTCCTATTCGACATCTGGTATATACTGTTTACATATGGATGAGAAGGGAAAGGTCAGGCCACTTACTTTATAATTTATTTTGCATAGCATGTTATCAATACAGTTTCCCCATGCCACTTGTTAGTGATGCAAGAGCTCAGTGTAGGTTTGAAGTCTGAGACAGGGAAATTAGTCGGTAATTTCTTCATTTAAGGTTTTTTTTTCGAAATGGCAGTGTCTGCTTTCTCCTTACCACTGAAACCTACATGTCCAGGACTCATTTAAACTCATTCAAACATTTCTACCTTTTTCAAGGATGCATGCAATTAGAGGATGATCATCAGTAATTCATCTTTTCTACCCGCTTATTAAGTTTCACTATATGTTGTAACATGTAAAATCATCTGACTAATAAAATTTGAATTTAATCAGTCTGTGTTGTCCATCCATCCATCCATCCATCCATCCATCCATCCATCCATCCATTACAGCTTTACAAGATTATATTTAGAATATATACCTTAAACTATGTGGCAAGTCATGTAGAAGTACTATAAATGAGCTGTTACCATAGAAACAATGTTATAGAGAATGGATTAATATAATCCTGTGATTAAATTTTTAGCCAGTGCTGCTTTTCAGTCTGCTCTTATAGGAAATTAATCCAGCTTTTGACCAATCGGATTTGATAAATCCAGCAGTGTTGTTACCGTACATGCTGTTTAAATTAAGATTTAATATATTAGGTCAGAGATTCATTCTATACTTTCAATTTGGACACTGTAAAATGAAAACTGTTTGGGAAACATGAAATTGTGTATATATATATATACACACACACACAGACACACACAGACACACAAAGACTGTATTGACCAAGAACGTGTATTTTAGTTGTTGGCTGGTGTGCATATTTGTGTTCCCTCATATATTAAAGGGAGCACAAACATGCACACCAACCCCGTAACCACCCCAGTTGGGCTGTAACCCAGGATTGATTTCACTTTGAAAACTCTTCAATGAGCCTGGAAAAAGGAAGCGATATGGACAGATGGAACCCTATGGGAATTCTAATGACTGTATTGACCAAGAACGTGTCTTCTTATGCTGAGTTAGAAACAGTGATTTCTCCTTCGAATAGAACATCGCTTGTGCATCACCAACACACAAACGTATGCAAATTTTAGCAGTCTAAGATACAATTCCCACTATCATCGGTCTGTGTGACTAGGAATCATGGATCTATTTGTAACATGCAAGATCAATGTCGCCCAGAGAACTGAAACTTATATAATAAGAATTGCATGTTCACTATACAATAACTCGAGAAGGAAATATAGTATTGCAAATGAACAAGCTTTTACATTGCAAATTATATGTGCTTTACTATTAACAGAACACTTGGGGATTTTTTACCAAAACCACAGGCAGGCTCCATGTTGTAAAAAAAAAAAAAAAAAAAGCCACTTCAAAATATCTTTGGAAAACTGTTGCAAACTTTTCACCCAACATCTTGCACAGTTCGGCAAGCAAGCTACAAAGTTTATCACAGATTTCACCACTATACACAATATTAAAGATAAAGGCATGCACATACATATAATAAAAACAAAATATAATAAAAAAAACAAAATACAAATTTCAATTCGATAAAAAAAATCTTGTGCAGAATCAGTGTTTAAAGTTACAACTGTATATAAATAAAATAGAGGTATTTAGTTTTCAAACAATGATGATTTTGTTCTATTAATTATGTGAATAAATCTGACTTCCTCTTTAATTACTTGTTTTAATGTTAAACACATGCATGGTGTATCTGTTTATTCAGAACACGTATAATGCGTATATATAAATCTTCTAATAGACTGCAGCAATGTAGGCAACAGAAAAAACATTTATGAAACCTGCAGTTGGATTTAATTTATTTATAATGATGTCTGTTGTGTACAACACAACACTGCATAAGCTACTTTTACAGGATCAGCCTTTTTTCTTAGTCTACTTTAAAGAACAGTTAGAAGAAGTACCAAGTGTGACTGGTCCTACGTATACACCAAGTTTCCGTATTGTAGTGCAGATGTCTGTGGAAATGTTCATAGTCATTTAATTTTACTCTTCAGATTTAAAGTCAAAGCTGAAAGATTGTCATGTTAATTATTGTCATTCTACACTTCCTACAAGAGGCTGAGATTTTCTCACACCGGGATGTTTGATGCAAATAAAAAAAAGAGAGCAAACTAGAGGGAAAACAAACCTTTTGGAAAACAAGCTCTTTGTCTCACACTATTTGGGTCTTTTTCATCTCCTGGTTCCCATGGTGATAGTGTCTCCAAACTCTGGGCCAAGTCACCATAACAACTCACTCTTAGAAAGAAGTACAGAGACACTTCTTGACAGCAAATGAGAAGGGAAAAAACCCTCTTTCAATATTTCCATGTAGTTCTATCAGCTGGAGCATTGATCTGGACAGATAAAGTAGATTAAGTCTCAACTGGCTAAGCCAAGTTCCAGAAGAAGGCTATTCAGTTCAGTTGCCACTTGGACGCACATTTTTCTTCTTTGGCTGCTGAATTATTTGAGCTGAAAAACTGGGTTGTTGCAGCTGCAGCAATAATGTAACAAATAAATGAATAATACATAAATGTGACGTGAAACTAAGACTTTTTTATTGAAACTATCAGTTTTTTATTGAGCAAATGTAAAATTAGCTTAAACAAATTCCAAAAAATAACAAGTCAATAAGGATACAGGGCTAGCAATTTTTATTTAAACTTCTGGTACAATCCTACTTGAACTATGCATGGTTGCGGTTATTGTATCAGTATAACATTTTGTAAACATTTGTAAATACTTAAAGTTCTAAAATGTTGATATCTAACAAACGCACTGTTTTAAACACTTAAAATATGTAGGCTGATGACATACAACAACATAAAGCTTGGTAGGGTAAATATGCTGTGATTTGTAAGGAGGTTTTCCTACAATTACATTTAATATTTCTAATGATTAAGCTATTATAATACTAGCTATCTATCGCTCAAACATAGATACATGTATGTTGATAAAGAGAAGCCAAAGAGACTTTATACATTTGGGGAAAAGGTGGCTTTTAAAAGTTTTAGTTGTTCTTGTTTAAAAGCATTTCGGCTTTATTTAGACAGGATTTGTTTTCCTTGGAGAAATGGGGCCATTTGGTTATTCCTATAGCACCTCTAGAATTTTCCTGCCAAGCTTTAAAAATAAGCTTCAGTCATTTATTCTTCTTCTACACCCGCAGAGGCAGGGTGTTGTATAATTATTTAATTGGACTTTTTAATCAACATTAAATTTATACAGGATCTATATTATCTTGGATTATTTTTTTTCAGTTTTTTTTTTTTTTAGAAGAGGCAAAATAGGGTATAACCAGCATTGCGTATCATAAATTGGTTAAAATTATTCTGCATGACCTCTAGCAAAGGACAAACTAAAAAAAATTAAAAGTTTAATATTTTTGCTGACTACAGAGACAAAAAACATGCCACACCCTTAGTGCATAATTACTCTAGATATCGTTCAGACTACAATTTTCCAATCAATAATGAAATCTTCACCCATTTAATAACCTAATCAGTGGCTGAAGCGGTCTTACAGAACAGTTGACCTTTTCCACAAAGAAAAAAATTATAGTTTTTACTTATCAGGCATTGACAAAGACTTTTCCAATGAACTAAAATCTCATTTACAATCTTTTTAGAGGAATTGCTACTTTGGAAAATGTATGTTTTGGTGACATGTGTGTAAATCAGTGTGCGAAGCTCATGCAGTCTATTACAATTATTCTAATAGACGTCTTTAATCATCTCTTTTTTTATCAACTTAATTAAGGATAAAAACTAAATGTAAATGTCACATACACTCTAAAGAATACGGTGGTCAGGGTCATCTGTAATACAACACCCCTGAAGCAGGAAGGGTTAAAAGTCTTGATCAAAAGCCCCATCAGCAGTGCTTGAACCCTAGAATTTCTGGTTTTATAATGAAGAACTCAGTGCCCTAACTATTTGAGCCAACACTGCAACTTATTTATTCTCTGTGTGGTCCAAGGTCCGGCTTACAGCATAAGGAATCACATCTGCTGAGCATATTCATGTGAATCTAATGAGGGCCATCAGATAAAATCTCAGCTGGCATCAGAATACTAGAATCAACATCGTCCATGAGGCCATGTGCCCATAATTGCCTGTTTATGTATTTAATTCCTATTGAATAGCCAAACAGCACTGCTGAGCACTTTTAGCAATAGGATTTGTACAATATAAATATTTTCAACCGAAAAAAGATCCCCCCACATACATTTTAAGTCATTCTGAAAGTGCAATTACATTAAGGGTGAGATTTATTATAGGGCAACGATACATGACAATTTAGTGAAGATGAAGTACAACATGTGCTAATCAGGAAGTAATAAACTCTATGCTATGACGCAAGTCTCTCCAATTTTGGCATAAATACTTATATTGAGTATTATCAGCATATACAGGACTTTTTTTTTATTAACGAGTAATCAAACAAATTAATATTTCTTTGTTACAAGGCTGTTAGCGTCACCGACAATAAAATGCACTGCTACTCTGATGATGATTCATCCAGAGACAGTGAAGCGGGTATTCATACACAAACACATGCACAGTTGCACACAATGACCAGGACTGGATGAAAAGTCTAATGAGTTTGGAAGTTTCTTTTTAAAAAAAACTGGTGGTATAAGCACTACTTACTGATATACTAAGTTCTATTAGTAACTTGGATGGGTGTCGAACTTTATAACATACCGCATCAAATATCAAAACATCAGGGAATTATTTTAATTTTACATGTATAAAAATTTACCAAAAGACTGGTTGTTTTGAACCCAAGTCAAGTTTATTTACAATCAAATATTTAAAACTTGACTAGACCTGACATGAAGACAAATCTTGACCTACCATAAACTGGTAACAGGAAACAAAACACAACAAGAGACAATAACAATAGTAACAAGAGGGCTTCAGATATAACAAAAATTTCCCATCTTAGGAAGTTGGGATCAGAGCGCAGGGCCAGCTATGATGCAACCCTCCTGGAGCAGGAAGGGTTAAGGGAAGGGCTTAAGGACCCAACAGTGGCTGGTTAGCGGTGATGGGACTTGAATCCAGGCTTCTGGTCTTCAGATTAACCCCAGTGCTGACTATTTAGTCTAAATGTTATATATATTATCCTTTGGAGTTTTTTTTTTTTTGGGGGGGGGACTTAGTTTCACAAAAAAGCTCTATAAAAGCCTATCCAACACAAAAAACTAATTATTAATCGGATGCCGTCCACTATCCTTTCATTGAGCAGAAACATATGAGACAATGCAGTCCCCTTTAGCACTGCTTTTATATTCAGGTATTAGAACATCCTCTTAACTGTAGGTTTCAACTCATTACTCAAACCTATAAGTTCCGACCTTCAAATAGTGTTTTTCTAAACTGTCAAACAAGCCAAATGGCTAAAAACCTTCAGAATTATACATGGGTTGTAAAAAAGGCAAATTAGTTCAGTCAGTGAGTCTACAGTGTGTGATTCTATGAAATTTACACCTGGAGCTGAAATGTGTCTGAATATTTGCGCAATGAAAGTAAATCCTTTTCCCCCTTAAGTTTGTTCTGCTATTGTTTACTATTCACTTATGTTTAATTTATTTGTTTCTGCACTGAAATCTTTTTGTTGCTTGGTGCTTTGAGTTTTTTATTTTATTTTTTTTTGCAATGTGATTACAGGGTGCTATGATTTGTAAGCTTAAAAATCAAGTTCAAGTCAGATCAAGTAAAGTACCTG
>JAOTQW010000023.1:4845757-4859887 GCA_026260075.1 Sisor rabdophorus
ACAAATAATGAAAACCGTAAATTAATTACATTTGAGAAAGAATTATCTGTTCAAAAAAAGTTAAAAAAACACTTGTATCTTGATATTTTCTTTACAGTTTATAAACAATAATTAAATTAATAAATAAAAGAGGAATGGTTGTGGTTAGCACGTTCACCTCACAGCAAGAGGGTCTTTATGTGCAGAGTTTGTATGTTCTCCCCGTGCTTGTGTGGGTTTCCTCCCACAGTTCGAAAACATGTAGATTAGGTTAATTGTTGACTAAAATTGTACATGGGAGTAAGTGTAAGTGTGTGGGGTACACCCTGGACAGGTCACCAGTCCATAGCAGAGCCATACACATAACCACAAACTCCGCACAGAAAGGCCTTGCTGTCAGGCGAACGTGCTAACCACTACACCACCGTGCCGCCATTATATAATTATGTAAATATGTAGATTTTTCTATAGGGATTTATACAAATAATCAGCCATTCACCATTTTACTATAATTCCAGAATTAATTATTTACATATTAATTCTATTACACCAAACCGAAAACTCTACTTTATCTAGCTTCTTCCTTGCAGACCTACTCAGCTGTTTCTCTTAGTTTTCTTTCTAATGCATTAAGGAGCGATTAGCCGGCCTGTGACCATGCTGTGAGGTACATTTTCATGCTGTGATAATTCTCAATAAATTCACATAGTGCATTAATCTCCAGTTGCTGTCAGTTCTAAGAAATTGCTTCTTGGGGCTTTCAACAGAAAACTTTTCAAAACCACAAAAAAAACCCTGGAAATCTGAGCTTTATGAATTCATAGTTACATCAGGTTTGCTGTTAATAAATTTCTCTGGCCTATCATTGTATTGCTAAAAGCTGAAAGGGTGCTTGGTGTATATTGCTCCAGCATAATAATTTTCACATTAGGCTTTAATTATTCAGTATTGGAATTGTAGAATGCATGTGTAATTGTTCACAGTTGGATTGCTATTAGGTACCAGGAAAGATGTACATTTTTTATTGTTAAAAATTGAATATATAATAAAAATGTTATATTCATCAGACAGTCTGACTTCAAATGTTGCAAGGTCAAAGCTGGATGACATGGCCTTGGGTTAAAACCATGGACTCAATCTTGAAAGGTCACCCGAGAGTAATCAAGGAACCACAATTGCAGCTGGTATATTTCTTACATTTTATTGATTACTAACACTGACTTTTAAAAAAGAATTATAATCATGTGTAAATATGACACTAGTTTACTTTTTGTACAAAAAAAAGATTAAATTATACTTTGGCTTAAACATCATAATACTGGTCAGTTAGTATACTAAGCAAAATAGTCTATTTGTCATACATCTATTTTTAATAGAGATAACTACATGATTAATAACACAAAAATCTGCACAAAACTAAACTACACTATGCCAAAAGTATTTGCATAACTTTCTAAATAATCTATATTGGGTCTTTCAATAACTCAGGAACAGTGCACAAAGAGCTTCATGCAATGGGTTTCCATGGGCACACAGCTTCATCCAAGCCATACATCACCATGTGCGATGCAAAGCGTCAGCTGCAGTGGTGTAAAACACACCGCCACTGGACTATAGAGCAGTAAAGACACGTTCTCTGGAGTGATAAATCACACTTCTCCATCTGGCAATCTAATGGATGAGTCTGAGTTTAACGGTTGCCAGGAGAATGGTATACGTCTGACTGCATTGTGCCAAATGTGAAGTTTGGTGAAGGGGGGGTCATAGTGTGGGGTTGTTTTTTAGAAGCTGGGCTTGGCTCCTCAAGGAATTCTTTACTATACCAAGACATTTTGAATAATTCCATGGTCCTTACTTTATGGAAACAGTTTGGAGCTGGCCCCTTCCTCTTCCAACATGACTGGGCACTAGTGCACAAAGCAAGGTCCATAAAGACATGGAGGATAGAGTTTGGTGTGAATGAACTTGACTGGCCTGCACAAAGTCCTGACCTCAACTCGAGGTCCTTTGGGACAAATTTTGTTCAAATGAACTATATAATTATAGTCAGCACTTGCAATGAGCTTGAAGTTGATCCAACTAAAAAAGTAGTATCCAACTAAACATAAGGAGATTTATTCTGTGTAAATATTTCCATAGTATTTGGATATTTTTCATGTAAATCCCCAATGGAGATTATTTACAAAAAAGTTATTCATTTCTTACAATTTTTAAATGGTTTTCTGTAATATTTCAGAAAATGGAAAGAAAATTTAGAGTGAGTGAATTAGAGGTGCTACTATTGGAGGTAGAATGATAAAATAATATGATTTTAAACATTGTCCTTTGGAAATAATAACAAACGAGGTGGGACCTGAAATTCGCACTATAAATGAGTTTAAAAAATATGGTCTGCATAAAGCTAGAAGTTAAGCGATGATACAGGAGTGATACCGGGGTTAATGAACTTGAGCAATGAGTTGCCTCTATTGTGGGCAACACTTTACTCTCTGGAATAGTATCCGCTGCAGTGAGAGACTCGGATTAACTACAGCGATGCCCCATAGGTAATTAATTTTCTTTTTTATTTGCATCTCTTAAAAACTAGAAGTCTGCATTTAATTTTCAAATACATGCAGTGTAGCGGACCAAAAGTAGATCATCTATTGCATTTATAAAAATGAGTGCACATATTAATAAAAATGGACTGTAATTAGTTAACATGTGCATGTGTTTATTTAAACTTTGATAGTTAAATTGTAAACCTACACTGCGGTTATTCACTAAATCCCCCCACCAGCACCAATCCGAGAATGCAGACACAATGAAATCTGCCATAGGGAAGGTTTTTGTGCATAGGCAGCATTGATACATGAGGCACCAGGTCAAGCAGAAAACTCTGCAACATAGGTGGGATTATCAAGTTCATTATACAATTACAAGGTGATTGCCTTGATTTTACCCACCAGAGCCCACATTCTTTTAGTTTCAGGGGGGCACTTTGTCACTTCTGCTGAATGAAGGAAAAGCCTGAACGTGTGAAGTGATGCATAAATGATGAATAAAGATGGCTGCATTATAGCCTAAGGTGCAAAAGTACAATATGAGAACAAGAGTTGCCTTTTTGGGGATGGCCTGGCAGCAGTTTCTGTACCGCCTTTCACGCAATCATTTGGGAATGAGGGGCATTCAATATCATCATCAAAGGACAAGTTAAAAAAAAGCCAAGCTCTTCCACTCTTGCTGGCCAAGGTAGAGGATTTTTTAATACAAAAACTGGAGGGGCAATGGGGGACAGAATATTTTGATATTTTGCAAGGGCATTCATTGACTGGATAAATGACTTCCCTATAGTTATTAGTGTATGGGTGATTCTATAATTACATTATTTTACCCCTGTTATTTTTAAATGATTAGAACATATTTCTTATAAATCACAGAAAATTACAGATTGACATATAATATTTTCTGCAAAAATTATTTTTAATTAAAGTAGTAGTAGTAGTAGTAGTATATTAGTAGTATATCATTGTCGTATCATGTAAAATGTTGTTATCAAATAATTTATTATAAAGTTTCCAATATGGCAATATGCAATATTAATAAAAATATATTTTTTTAATTTTACAACATTAAATTGTTTTTAAAAAAATTCTTTAAAAAATGTGCGTCCAAAGTCAATTCTGTTACCTGTTGTATTTAAAATAGTGGAATTTTGTAAATTGTTACATTATTTACAACAGTTTAAAAAGGACAACAGAATTTTCATTCATTCATCTTTCTATACCCGTTTATCCCGCAGCTTGGAAATAATGAGGGTTTGCTGGGGCCTATCCTAATGCACGTAGGGCGAGAGGCAGGGTAGACCCTGCACAGGGTGCCAGTCCATCGCAGGGCCACACATATACGAACAACCACACATACTTACACGCACTCCTATGAGGAAATTTAGAATCACTAATCAACCTAATGCACATTTTTGGATTGTGGGAGAAAACCGGAATACCCAGAGGAAACCCATGCAACCGTGACAGAGAGAACATGCAAACTTAATAAAATAACCAAGGCTATATCCAGACATTATCTTATTTGTCTACAAAAATATCACTACTATAAGAAAAAAGGAAGTAACTTGTGTCTAAAGAATTTCAATTAGTGAACTTTGTTCCTTAAATTTATGGAATGCCAAATGTATCTCCAGGTATAGAATCGCCCTACTGATGATGCACAGAAAAGTTTAAAGAGTGAACAAACCCAACTTTTGGTAAATGCTATAACTCAGCTATTGCCTTTATGGAGCATTCCATAATGACCAGCTGTGTTGATGGAGCCGATGGTTGCCTCTGCCAACCTGATGAGCCATTGTAAAGTGCTGTATATTAATTTTTTTATATTGGCCTACATCAACCACGGACTGGTGCCAGGATCCACTCTAACTTTCCATTCTAGTGTCCCGAGAGAGCTGAGAGGACCAGATGATGTCTAATTTTATGATTAAATAGCAATGCTCTGTGACCTTGGCAATGTCTCTTTAGCTATTCGCACTACTCAATACTCAAAAATTAAGATTACTTTCCCTAGACCTCATTCACATTTGCAGCTGTGGTCTCCATCTTGCTTTTTTTAACTATAACTGAAATCCTGTAAACACTGTATAATCTAGGGCTAGCAAATACACTCATAATGTAATCTTGTGATCCCTGAGAAAAATACACTTTAGTATCATGATCTCTTCTATTTTTTGTTTAGATTCCAGTAGAAAATAATGGATTTATAAACAGTCTAGTGATCATATAACAAAAGTGTCACCATTGCACTTTTGGGAAGATGTAAGTTTGTTGTTTATTGTTTAAGTTATCAAGTATATTTTTAAGTGTCATAGTTTAGAGATCCACAACCCAAAAATAAACTTAAATGGTGCATATTATTAAGTAATAAAATACATTTCATTAAATGTAATCATGTATCGAAAAAAATGACATATCATTCCTTGAGGCTAAATAATCAGTTTTTACAATAACCACATTAAGAATGTGTCATGTGAAGAAATTGTGTGGGAGTTGACACAATGCAGTTGTGTTAAACAACTAAAAATGTTTCTACATTAAAAAATTAAGTTTGTTAGAACTGATTTTATTAAAAAAAAAAAAAAACAAACACAGAACTAAAAAGAATTAGCAATTAGCAGAAACTCCTGAGACAGATGTCCCATGGAAGAGTTTGGTAAACTTCCTATCATCTGTCTAATGTGACAGTAAGCAAGCTAGAAATGTTTCGAAAATGCAAAACAGGAAATTAGGGTTTATAATTTGCTGCAGTTTTATTGTGTTTATCAGAGAAGTTTTTTTAGATTTGTTTTGTTTCTAAAAGATTTTAAAATTTCTGGTTGATTATATAAGCAAATTACACAATTTATATAATAATGATGCAGTGGTGGCTCACAATGTTAACACTTTGGGTTGTTGATTTGTCAAATGCCCTTGTACACATTGACTACATTGCCACCACTTTTCCACAGGGGTATGGGAACTGAAAAGGGCCACAAGAGGAAAATAGAACTTGGGACACCCAGCGTGCCATAAAGCATATACTGCATATACCTTTAATTTCACTTTCCACTCTGCTTCTGCATGGAATGTTAAGGTTTTCTAAAATTATACATTTTAGCAGAAAAAAAGTTATGTGCAAGTGTGGCTAGGTTTACACAACCAAGATACAGAACAAACTCTGTGTTAAGACATACTAAAAAGAATTTAGAGAGGAGTGGGTTTATGAAGTGAATAATGTTTGTGTGGTTTCTAAGATGTACTGTAGTTGTGGTGGGAATTGTGCCAAGATCCTGTCCAGCATCCACATATTCACATTAAAACACACATGTTTTTTATTTGATCTGTCTAGGTCTAAGTCCTGGTTCTCACATCTAGTTTCTGTATGCACCTTTTTTGCTAAGCTTCATCAAAAAATTAAAATAAAATAAAAAACATCCCTTTCATGCTGAACATCACTATGTTCTGTTTTGTGCATTACATAAGGCTTCAAAAAGAACCACTTTCTTTCTCTTTTTACACTTTGTTTTAACTGTAAAATTATAACTTGCGTCATGAATACGATCCAACCAATAGTAAAAGGCTGCACTTGAAAATGGAAACTTGCTGTTTTGATGCACAACGTATTGCAGAATACTGAACCATGTAATGACTGTTTCATAGAAATCATTATGAAGTCCATTTCAACCACACTTTTCCTCACTCATCATTCAAAGTGTGAATTTAAATCCGATTTTGTCTGTGCCCCCATCATATTCATTTCACATTACATCAGCTGCCATGTCAGGCTTTTCTGCTTTTATGACTGTGGCTGGAGGTGAACTTAGTCATCCCATCCGTCTTTTAGATTTGATTCTTCAACCTGATCATGCAGCATGTCTACCTGAAGCTACTATCACTTAATTTACAATTTAAATAGGAGGAAGAAAAATAATAATGACAAAGAGATATCTGAAGACTGACTCAGTTCACTGAAATAATATGCAGCACAGCAACATACATAATGAAATGACATAAGAAATTGATTTTATACATGCAATATTACTTTATTCTCTATCTAATAAAGGCAATGAAAATGTGAGAAAACAGTTGATAACTGTAGCTTGTTCTAAAGATTAATACACAAAAAAAGATTTTTGCCTGTCAATGATTTATCCACTAATTTTTCACATATCTTTATTTATCCATGAGTCTCTGCCAATCCACCTAGTCATTCATCCATCTTTCTATCTGTTTGTATATCTGATCAATCATCTATTCATCCATCAACCAATCCATCAACCAATCCATTAACCAATCCATCAACCAATCCATTAACCAATCAATCCATTCATCCATCCATCAATCAATCCATCCATCCAGCCTCCCATCCGTTCATCTAGGTTTTGATAACCAAAACTGCTAAATAAGGCAATGTGGACTTCATTTAAATGTTTCCTACATCTCAACAACAGAATTGGTACTTTATGACAAATAGTTCACTTCTTGATTCAGTGTTGTCCTATATTGTTTGACAGATCCACCAAAATTATACTATATGATTTATGGTCCAAGTTTTAAGTCCAAGTTCTCAGTTATGTCAGAACAGGCAAAATGTGTGTGGTACTTTAAAACCAGGGAACTATGAGGTGCAAGGAAGCAGGATTACTATTATTAGGTCATAATAAAATAGATGCAGTGCAGTGGCGAACATTGCTAGCTCCAGTAACTTTTGTTGCATGCTGAGCTTAGACTGTGTGGGGTGTTCATTTTCCTTTCACTTCTATATACAATACTGTAAATTGTGTTGAGATGTGTAAATGTGTGTGCATGGTCAAACCATACAGTGAGAATTCCTGAATTGTTTTTCTTGACTAGTCTACAGACAAAAGCTATAAGCTTAAAATGGTAACTAAAACAACCAGACGGTAAAGAAAGTCAACTTTGTACAGATTCCAACAAAAAACAACTAGTTTCAGCCCTTAGTTTGGTCAAATAATGCTAATAAAACCGTCTGAAAATAACTACCTCAGCACTATGTACAGACTGAAGCAACAACAACATAATTTAGATTTATGGAAAATCTTTTTTATGGATCGCATGATTTTACAGGTTTACCAATATAATATTTTCTGCAAAAACATATTATTCAAATTATTTCTATTTTTTTAAAATTCCTAAGTCATGTCCTTATTGTATGATATATTTTTTTTGTATTTTTCAAAAATGTGCATCCATAAATCTTACATCAATTCTGTAACTGTACCATACTTTAAACTGGGGTCATTTTCTTTTCTAACTATGCCACTGTACCTCTGAAAATTTAATCTAAAATGTTCTTACAAATTCTAACATCAAACTGATCCCCTATTGACTAATTCAAATTCTTTTAATAGTGATTTTATTAGTGTCCTTTGCTCTTAGCATTTGTAGTAGCAAGTAAACATGTTTGGGTAAAAAGTCAAACCAGGTTTATGTATATACATTAATTAATTCATCTAAGCTGAATAACGGTACTATAAAGAAATTGTACCCTATGTATAAAAACCTGTGAATAATTGCTATTTAATGCTTTCATTTTAACTCATTTTTCATTTTAACTCATCAAAATAGTTAAAAAGACTTTTCCTGCCTTTGTATTATGTTTGCTGGGATAGGCTCCAACAGACCCAAGTGACCTTAAAAAAACTGGATGGATGGATAGATGGATGGATGGATGGTTTGTTGGGTCGGTGGGTTTGGATGGATGGATGGATGGATAGATAGATAATAAAGATAAAATAAAAAAAGCCATTGACTAAGTAGCTATTGAGAGCTAAACTACACAAACATTTGTGGAAGCTATAACATTTTTAATAGGTGAAAACTGGCACTATGACCTGTTTTCGTGAGTGCAGCATCTGGATGCTGTCTTCAGCTTGATGGCTATGTACTAATTATCTACTTTGCACTTTAAATAGAAGGAGTCATAGCATCTAATTCAGTCATGAAATGGAATTTCATTATGGCATATATTACAGTAACAGAGGGTTGAAATAACATTTGGTTTAGTTACTATATTTTTTTATATAGTATAAAGAAGACCAAATTCCCTATTGGGGGTTCTATTTATTTAATTTGCCTCATACATAAGGAATTGTGCTTGTAATTTAATTAATTTGTTTAGGTTTTAATACCATGAGCTGCCATTGCTGGGCCCCTGAGCAACTCTGAAACTGTCAGGTGTATTTAATGTAATAATGTTATAATAATAATATTGTATGTAATTCATTTCATGAAAGTCAACACCTTGTAATAAACTGGTAACTTATATAATTATTTATTATTTAAAGCAATTTTTTTTGAGACCCTTCTATCATGAGGTGACCGAATTCCACTCCCACAGAGGCCAATTGTTGGACCTGGCTGTGTGTGATTGCACGGTTCAGGGAGCAGGAACGTAGCAGCTGACACACTGTCTGAGCGGTGTGTATCATACTGCGCTTTAAGATGAGCTCCACAGGAGAGTTGGACTTCAAATATTTTGCTTAGAATTTTCACGTCTTTTAGCGCTTTGTTTTTTTGGGGAACTTTTTTGTAGAGGGACATGAAGTTAATGTTTGTGCAGTTGATTTATTCACTGATTTTTAGAGAGGACCTCCTGACTGGTACTGTCTGTCTGTCTGTGTGTTATATATTGCAAGTTATACTATTCCACTGACACATTATTGTTTATTTATTTTTTAAATTGTACTGTAATTCAAACCTGTAATTCCGCATGAGCTCTAATTAATTTGCTTCAATTTTTTATTGAGGGGCACTTTTGTGGCAAAAACCTTCCCACTTTTGATGTTTTTTGGGCTTGTGTTTGACCACTGCTTTAACAGTTCCACCCTCCTACCGACAGTTCACTATCGCTCGAGATTAAACTGTTCAAAACTAAACCAACAGAGATCCAGCAGGTTTAGCACATCTGCAAGCTACTATAACCTTTCATGTTTAAGCTCTGCAGGCATTACAAGCACGCTGGCATCGCTACAAGCTGCACTGCAAATAAAAATGTCTGTGGTTAGTACCATGTCACCGAAACTACAGATTTCTCTTCCAGTTTGATGAAACTCCAGAACAATGCAGAGGACTTTCACATCAGTGGAAATATCGTTTACGAAATAACGTAAATAATTAATGGTAGAAGTGTGCCTTTCCTCTCTCTCTTAACTAACCCGGAGGGCAAGACTGGGCCTTTTTCCTGTCACATCCCATGACCCTAGACATGGAGAAATACTTTCACATAGTATTTTCACATAGGCAGTTTCATTTTCCCCTCCTCGGTTGATTTTGTCACAGATTTTGTCTGGGAAAGCTCAAAAGTATTTAGGCCAACTGCCATTGTCGCCTATATCCTAACTATCAACCAGCTCAGAAGTGGTTATTCACCTACAGAGCTGAGCCCTAGATACGTAGGGCCCTTCAAAATTATATGTCATGTCAACCGAATCATCTGCGAATTAGAGACCCTCCTTTCGATCGCATATCCTCTTCCTTCCACTTATTTCTGCTGAAACTTCACCAATCCAACTCAAACACTATGCCTCAGCTTTCTGAAACACCAGCCCTGATAAACATAGAGCAAGCACCTGCATACAAGGAACATGAGATTCTTGAAGGAGGGGGCACCGTTGCAATGTCATGCCTTTTACTGTTTCCCATTTTGGCTCCCTCTAGTGAACAACAATAGCATTAATTGAAATAAAAAGCTGAATTGTTTAAATGGTTATATTTTCACGGAATCTAAAATAACTGATTTGTGATACATTTATCGTATTCTTTTAACTAAACATAAACAAGTTTAATATTTTAGCCAGCATTAACGTTACATCACCATCGGCTAATTGGTAGTCAATTTTTTTTAGTTTGTTTTAGCACTAGCCGCCAATAAAAAATAACCATAATTCACTCAAATGCATCCTGTTTCTTTTCATGCAAATGCAAACTGATTTAATGCAGCTTCTTGCAAGGATGCAGTTGACAAGTAGGTCTAGTATATCACCCAATGATGGCAGAACAACTACTACAACAAAAAAACATATATATATATATGAGTATATGTGAGACTGCTGATTAAAGTACTGTGGGTTTCCAGGACCACCTAGCAATCACCAATGGGCTCCTAAGCAATGCACTAAACTCTTAATAAAAATTGTTTTAATAAGTGGCTCTGGAAAAGGGTGTCTTTCAAATGCGAGAAATGTAAATGTATCTCCTTAAATGCATAATCAAATGTTATATCCATTCTAGGCTATTGGTTTATTCATTTTATTTACAACTAATTTGTCATCTATGATAAGCTCTCAACAGATTTATACCCACATTTAAACTAAATTTGAGGAGGGAGATAAAACAAATTGGTTCACCTTTCAAAAAGTTAGTCTTGAAAAAGCTGTCCTTTCTTTCCACCTCCGGCTGAAAACTTGAGCACCCAAAACTCATTCCGCACACTTTGTGGAGGCAGTCATTTGTCCCGGACGTGTTATAAATATAATTGGAAGCACAGAGTATCTGCTTTCTCAGCACGCCTTCCAAAAAATGCCATACCAATCACAGTAATGATGATTACTTTGCTGTTCAGATGCCGATTCAAACCACCGGTGCGATCTTTCCTAGTAGATGATGCATTTTTAAGCGGCCCAAGATTCCTCAAAGCTACAGCACCACTTTATGAGGCGTCATTACTGGATTACGGTTATTTAGAAATCTGACATGATTAAACTAAAATTTGCTCTAGCTGTCACATAACCTGTGTACTAGGCCAGCATTAGGTAAGGTACAAAATAGATTGAAAAAAAAATAACCAGCATATACTGTAGGTAGTGTGTATTAATCAATGATTAAATGTTATTATTACAATTTAATTATTGCACAGCACATAGTCTATACAGTGTTTAGTCTATACATTGTTAGTAGAAGGTTGGTTCCAGTTATTGCTCGTCATTTCCTTACCAGAATTTAATTTTTGTATTAGTTATAGCTAGTATTATAAAAACACAACTAGTTATGCAATCCAGAAACCACAAAAATTCTTTGTACAGTCTGGACACTAGAAAATTCTGCCTATTATTTCTTTACCAACACTTAAGGTATTATAGAAGATTTTACTCAGAAATTATGCCTGTATAACCCACTACTGGATTAATGAAATAATGTGAAAACATTCTATACATGAAATTTTTTTTCTGTGTCTCGCTATGTTCTACAAATATTGTTGCATATATTTATTTATTGTTAATCCAGAATTAAAAACTACAATGAGAAAAAGAACAGTAGTATCTCAGCCTAACTTTTTTTAGCGTATTTTATTCTTTACACCATGTAATTATAGGCATTTTTGTCGACTAAATCAATGTTTTATTACTAAAAACACTCGTGATCACTATTAGAATGCTATTAGCATGATAACTGTAGATACGGATAACATACTTAGTGAATGAACTGCTCTAACTAAAGAACTTGCAACATTAAACTAAAGAACCTGCAAATTTCCCCCCAAAAAAATATCTATTGTGGTTTGTCCGTATTATAATAATTATTATAATATTATACTATTCATAAGCATGACACTTCATTACTATCAAAAAAACATAATATGCAACAAACTGTCAAAACCGGCAAAATTACCATATATATTAGCAAACTTACTATTATAAATAGTGAACTAGAAGTGTGTTAATGAACAACCGGAACACATACTAATAACAAATAAGCTGAAAAATATATACATTTACAATTGCAGAATTTTGCAGATGCTCTTATACAGAGCTACTTACATTATTCCTTGTTATACAACTAAGAATTGGGCGTTAATTGCCCTGCTGGGCCCAGCTGTGGTGGCTTGGTTTGGTTCCAAGTTGGTAGTCCAACATCTTAACCACATGCCTATATATCTAGTAGCAAGATACTAACATTAGGTCTCCATCAGCTTTAAGCGTTAGCCCCTTGTATATGGATTTGTGTTCAGCCTTTTGCTGAACGCTTGCTGACAAAATCTTCTTGGTTTCATTGCTGACTTTGCCATGGTGTTGGTTGAAAGCTTGCATATGGGAATTTGTCATATAGTTAGCTGTTGGCTATTTTCCACCCAGTAAAATATGCGACTTTAGCCATAAAGCAGGTTGCACTCTTCTGCTAGTAGGGAATGGTAGAGGCTGTGTGCATCGACCTAATCATGAAACTTCCAAAGTGTTGTTGTAGCTGTTACAAGTCTGCTCTGGTACCAGTGAAAATAAAATATATGCAGGTAAAAGTGGTTCTTTAACTGAAATAATTACAGAGCCATTGTTTTAAGTTTTAAAAACTACATAGTGTTGCTTTTATATTGCCCGAAAAATTAGCGTTTAATATATTTTTGTTCTAGAGAATTTATCACCACAATCTGACCAATCAAAACAGAGAATAATACGAGTTTAATCTCCTAAAACAATTCTGAGTGACACACGACTGACTCACTATGGTTGAGTGCAGTGGTAAAATGGGCTGTATGGCATCCCAAATAGTTACTCTCCTGTGCTATGGATACTCAATTATTCCAAGACACAGCAATAACTCGGGGATTGACAGCAGTACAAAGAGCACAATGACCCTGCTTAGGCCAAGGAAAGGAAGCAGATTAGCCTGACTTTATTGAAAGCATTTCATAATTGGAAAAGCACTTAAATATGTGCTCTTTTATTAAAGCTCTAGTCTATCCTAGGTTCCATTTTAATCTCAAAAGAGATGGACTATTAAAGATCCTTTTCTTTTTATACTAATCCAAACTCCTAAGCATTGCATACTCATCAATGAAGGTGACTGGAAGGTGAGTAGAGGTCTTAGGACACGAGTGCAATATTATATATTTTTCTGAGGTTCTTTTAAATTAAAAAAAATTATTAATCAGTCAGTATGTCTGGATATTAAGTGAAATATTAGCTCTAGTAGTATTAAAGAGTTAAAAATACTATAAATTAATTTATTAAAAAGTGTTTTAAAACAACAGAATGTTGTTGTGTCAATCTATATTTTTTAACACACTTTTTAATAAACGTGTGTAATTTATGATGTCTTTAACTCATACTACTAGAGCTAATTTATCACTTACTATATCCAGCACAAGTTGCATCATCTCCTCTCGTACGTAAAGGAAAAGAATTAATTGCACTGAAATTTTTCATGCTAGCTCCCTTCACAAATAGATGGTTTTTTTTGCTTTTTTGGTGTTAATGTTTATTAGATTAGAAATTAATTAAAACATTAATGTTTTCTGGCAGATGAAAAATGCAGAGGGCAATAAGGAGGCAGTTTATGCAGGATACATCACAAACGAATCACAGACGTCCGTTTTTCTTTTTTGGCTAAAATGAGTGCTATGCTTTTCAGTGAAAAATGGAAAATAAATAAATATCTATATCTATATCTTTTTTTGTTTGTCTGTCTGTCTGTCTATCCATCCATTCATTCATTCATCCATCTATCCATCCAATTTCTCAGGTTCCGGTAATTTCTTAATTACTTCAAAAATGTAAAACAGCTCACTTAGAGTATATCAAAAGTTATCGCATAGACATTGACAGATATAGAGGGTACACCCTGGACAGGTCGCCAATCCATTGCAGGGCCACACACACACAACCAC
>JAOTQW010000023.1:4876954-4888738 GCA_026260075.1 Sisor rabdophorus
GGCGACCTGTCCAGGGTGTACCCCCTGCCTTTCGCCCTATGTGTGCTGGGATAGGTTCCAGCAGACCCCTGTCACCCCGGATTCGGGAATGAGCGGGTAAAGAAGATGAATGAATGAATGAATGAATGGTCAGCATGATGTAGCATCACTTTTTTTTTCTTCAAAAAGTTTCATATTTCCCCTCCCTTTTCTCTTTAAATCCCATTTCTATCTCTCTTTGACCTATAAAAGACATTTCTGTCCTTTATCTGTTTTTTTAAAGGAACATAAGCTTTTTACAAAACACTGATTTCGTCATAATGCCCTTGATTGATTTTTGCAGTGTCATTATGAAGTATTGCTAACGTGCCCTAATGTGACAGTTTAACAAAATGACAAACGTTGAATTTTAACCCAGGATCTTCCTGATGGGAGGCGGCCACGCTAACCACTATGCCACTGTGCCGCCTCACAAACGTTTCGATATTTAATTATTAAGTGTGTCACTATAGAAAATAACCAAGTGGCCATATAAAATGAGTGCCATTATGAAACAAAATGTTGTGTTAGGTAAATAATTGCATGACTACTATAATTACAATGTCATTGTAAATTAATTAGTTATTATAATATTCAATTAATTAAGTAAATTAAGAAAAGTAGACTGATAAAAATGGTTTTTAGATCATGAAATAAATGTATCATTATAAAATAAATGTCATTTACAATTCGTTGGAAATTATCTGCAATTTATAATAAAAAAAAGGAAAAGAACAAAAACATTTTTGAGAAATAAAACATTTAATAGCTATGAGTTCAGTATTTTTGAAACTGACAATCCTTTTCTAAAAGGGACAAATCAATGCATAATTTTTTAACACATTTGTGGCTCTCCTGATAAATTAAAATTCATCACAGCAGCCGTTCCTGCCTCAACCGCTGCACAAGCAGGGGTAACTAAAATTAAGGTAAGTCTTAAAAGCCTTAGATTGTAAGCTTCAAATGCACCTTTTGAAATCGTCTTCTTAAAACTGAACCCGCAGCCCTTAGGAATTACTCTCCTTTGGTCTATATCGGCGAGTAAGTCTGTGTGGAATTTGGAAACAGCATGTTTTCTTTTCTGCAGTATCTGCACTTAGAGATTCCCACTAACCTCCCAGAAAGGCAGGCACGCACACACGCACACACACACACACACACACACACACACACACAATGAGAAAGCAAATCCCCCTTCTGTTGTACTTGTGATATGCTCTGATCTGTTGAACACAGGCGACATAGCTGTAATACCTTTTACTTAATCTTACTTACTGTGATACCTTTAACTGAAGATAATAACGGTGAGATAACAGCCTGTGTGTGTCCAACGATTAAAGCTGACAGCAAGGGTGGGTTGGACCCCCTAGCGAGTAGCTCCCAGTCACAGATTAGAAAATGAAGGGTATAGCAGGTCAGGAAAGCTCAAGGATTTGCAGCATAGAAATTTGGCTTGGAGGTTTGACAAGAAGATTGCAAACGTTACAAAAGCTTATATGAAAAAAAGAGAAAACCTTTACTTGTAATATAATGATATTACCATGCCAAAAAAGATGCACAATACGGCTTCGATTTACCTTCAAACCTGAAGGAATCTTTAAAATGATCAATTGTATTACTAGCCTTTTAGAAGGCAACAAGGAAACTTGCCAAAACCCAAACAGACATAAAGATAACAAAAACCAACAAAGCTTCTTGCAGTGGAATCAAACAAAAGGCCCTGTTGTCTCAGACTCCGACATCATGCCCTCAACATCTGCAGCATAAAGCACACTTGACTTAACTTAAGGGGTCTTTGAATTTGTTCTTTGATTGGTTAAAGTATACAGGATTTCCTGGAAACGTGTTTGTTACATAGTTGCTGACGTGTGTTTAGAATTTTATAGTTAAAAGGCTTTAGGTTGGGAGTATATACTGTTAAATTATATAGCTATATAATCCAAAAGACCATGTTCACATGTGAATCATTAATCAACCGAATGTACATGTTTTTGGAGTGTGGGAGTGAGAGTGCCTGGAAACCCGGGGAGGACATGCAAAGTCACAGAAAGACCCGATTTCCATGGAATTGAACTCAGAACTTTCTTACTGTGAGGCGACCGTGCTAACCACTACACCATTTCGCCTCCCCTGATGACATGTATTTATAATCTATACAAAAAGGGTACACAGATAACACACACTTGAAAAAAGCAATAGAAATATAAGCTAAGTTATATAACAGCTATATATTTTTTACGAAGGTAATATTTCCATGCACGGTACTAAGTATCCGTGAAGACCTGAGAGACTTTGCATGGCAGCGATGCCAGGAAGAGTAATGCTCCTGTCAGATGGATCCCTCGTGCCTTTCCGAGATGAGTCTTTGACATGTCAGTAGTCATGGAGAGCTGCAAGCGCTCATTAACTTCTTTAAAAGAAGCAACTGCAAAATTATTCCACTTAATTCAACCTTTGCTACACCAACCTCCTGCTGTGCTCACAATGTGTCCTGTTAACCAGTTCTGTCTCTCACAGGACAGCTGTAAAAATGTGGTTTTAAGGTGCCCTCTAAATGTACTTTGGATTAATTGTTTAATTATTATCAAATTAACAATGCAACAGACGTATAGGCGGTCTAGATGTGCCAATTTTAATGTTTATGAGTAGCCGTGCCATCTAAGAATTTCTAAATGGGCCACTGTTATAGAGAAGACACCTGAAAATTAGGCTTGTTAATCTTTTGCCGAGGCCATAGTAGTTAGCTTGGTCACCTCACAGCACGAAGGTCCTGGGTTTGATTCCTGGGCAAAGGGTTCTTTCTGTGCAGAGGTTGCATGTTCTCCAGTTTCCTCCACAGGTAAAAAACATGCACTTTAGGTTGATTGGCGATTCTAAATTGCCCATAGGAGTGAGAGTGAGTGTGTGTGGTTGTTAGTCTATGTGTGGCCCTGCGATAAACTGGCAACCTGTCCAGGATGTACCCCTGCCTTTCACCCTGGGCTGGGATAGGCTTCAGCAGACCCCCATGACCCTGAGGGAATAAGTGGATATAGAGATGAATAAATTAATGAATGAAATATATACTAATATACAAATGACTGTGCAAAAAATATTAAATAAGCTAATTATTGACTGCATAAACTACCAAGCCAAAACACACAACTAATTACCAGGCAAATCAAGTACTTAATTCCTAGGACTATGGCTCAGATAATTTGTTTTTGATCATTTGTTTAGATTAACTGTTCCTTAATGACCAACAACACAAAAAAATGTCTAGGGAAATTTATAGGTTGGTTTTTATCATTTTCCATGTGTCAAAAAACAGGAAAACTGTAAATTATTCTCCGTTTTTGGGGGTTTTCCTGTAATTGTGCTGGAACTGTGTTGCAGCTAATATGATGCCGTTCGTAATGCACTACCATCCGCCTGCCAAATATAATGAGATCTTTTAAAAAACATGGGTCTTAGGTAGAAATGGTGGGAAAGTATTAAATAGTTTTGCATAGACGCATTATAAAAAACCTAACCAAGAAATTTTTTCTAGCCAAGAGAGTGGGTTTAGAGAGAGCACAGAAACACAGAGCCTTGTTGAATACCTGTGAGAGCCTGTGTGGAGCATGGATCATGCCACTTTATATAACCGTCTCTTTGGTTGAATCACAAATGAAATTCATGAACATGGACAGGAGTGACTTCTGAAAGATTGTATTAAATCAGGAAAGAAGAGGCTTAATGTCGATTTGGCTATTTCATTGATATTGTCAGTGTAAGGCTTGTTTGTCTAGAAGTTAGAAATCGAGAAATATGCTAATAATTTACTTTATGTGATTTTGAAAAAAATCTACAAGCTGCTTGCTGTACTAGTTATCCGTATTGTTGTCTGTCCATCAACAATACACAATGAAAATGGCCCTGGCAGCTACCGTAAAGAGTGCATAAAATAGAAAATGTGGTTTGATTTCCAGCACCATAAAGTGACCACGATTGGGCCTCTGAGATTATGTTTTTCTTTGTGTAACAATCACAAAGATACAGCTGAAAGAGTAGTATGGATACTGTCTTTTTTATTTTGGCTTCTCTTAAGTGATTACCAGTAGCCTTAGGGATAAAATGTAAAATTCATATGCATCAGGGCTTATTATTCTTCTACAAGCACCTAGATTTCTAAGATCTAGTAATCTTAACATCTTTGCTTGCTTTTTCTCTAACCAATTTAAAATATGATTAGGGATCCTGATCGCAGGCCTGTTGTGGGTTTAAAGTGTTAAAATTTATGTATTCAGCCTTTAAAAGGTTGGGCTTTTCTTCATTGTGTTAATAGGGTGCGTGTGTTGGGTGTGTTTAGTTTTTTTTGATTGAGTTTTGTGTTTTTTGTGCTGTTAACATCCATTTTGGTATGTATATGTAGTTATTAAGAGCTCTGTAAATAAAGTAAATGAATGAATATGGTGGTACAACCCTACAACTTGCTTTCCATTTTCTTTTACTTCATAAAACATTATAAGTTTATATTGGGCGGCGCAGTGGTGTAGTGGTTAGCACGGTCAACTTACAACAAGAAGGGATTCTGGATTCTGGAATCCCGGGCAAGAGGGCTTTTTGTGCAGATTTTTTGCAGGTTCTCCACATGCTCTGAGTTATCCATCTTCTTCCCACATTTCAAAAAGATGTCCATTAAGTTGATTGGTGATTCGAAATTGCCCATAGGATTAAACGTGAGTGTGTGTGGTTGTTTGTCTATGTGTGGCCCTCCGATGGACTGGCAACCTGTCACTGGCAATACTCTAATGCTCTCATATCAAAATCTGCAACATAGCTACCCTTCTTCCCATTATATTTTAATTGTATTTATTTTTGTAATCATATTTATGAGCATCATCTTAATTATAACACAAAATTATTGGGTAAATGAAGTGAGCCTATAGAACTACAATTATTCAATCTGATGGACATGACCATAATTAATACCCCCTCTTGGTTGTGACGGCTATCCAAAAAAGATGTATGGAAACCATGGAAACTAGGGCTGTTTGGCTTAAGTAAAACATGCACAGTCACTTAAACACAGCAAAAAACTAACAATTTTTTAGACACTCTGTAAAACTACTACAGACGGTAATGCAGCTGGTGTGATGAATTTGGTGTATTATACAGAAAGAATAATAACTAATTGATCTGACCATCCTATCTATTGGATTACATAATAGATTACATAATGTCTATGATCTAATTAAATTTCAAAATAAAAACAGCTCAAACTGAATATTAATGAAGGTTTTACAAAATACTGTAGCAATATTTACTTTGCTAATTTTAATTGCTTGTAAATAGGTCATGGCGGGCAGATTATTATAATGTGACTTATAATTCTTTTATATTGTTCTTAATATGCTTTATTAGTGTTTGCTTATCTAATTACGTCAGATTGTAACATCATCCATTGTAAAGCCCAGAGCGAGAGCAGGTACGCTAATGGTAATTACTACTGATTAATGCTTTTAATTATAAAAGTGGAAGTTGGTAGTTGTATCCACTGCTGTTCTGTTTTGTTTTTTTAACACCCACTACCTGTAGATAGCTCATTCACTGTTACTGCTTACACATTGGCTACATAATCGTCCACTTTGGAACCTGAATGTCATTTCATAAATTCCAGGCAATGTAAACAAAGTGAAAGACACTTACTGCTAACATATTTATATTCTTAATAACAGACTCTAACAGTACTGCATTATTATTTTATTAAATAAATAGAATAGAATAGAAATACATCCAAAGCTAGGAAATTTCTTAAAACAAAGTCACAACACATGCAAGTCACCTTGGATCCCACTACCTCTCACATGCTAAGAGATCGCTCTACCACTTGAGCTAATACCCCATCTTCAAAAATCTTTGTTAAAGTTGAGTAACAAATGGATTTATTTTTTAAGGTTGTACTTGGAAAAAATGTAATTTATTTTTTAAGGTTGTACTAGGAACAATTTGCAGTTGGCAAGCCCCCTGTCGTACAGTTGTGCAGCACATGGCAAAACAGTCCATAAACACACAACTGTCTATTAGACTCTTTAAATATATGATAATCAAAACAACTACATTTTCTTATAATTTTACTAACTGCACAAGGCAAAGCTAAGTCAAAGGGTAAGCAAGGTCTGTACATGATAACCCAAGTAAGCCAGGCAAACAGATAAAGAGTGAAAACCGAAACCACACAGAGATCTAAAACCATGAATAAAAAAACCAAACACTTAGTAAGCCGCTAAAGCAAACAATACTTCTCTTCAATAAAGTCTTAGATGCTAGCTTAAGTAGCCAGCCAAAAGTACACACACAAAGTAGCACCAGATGCACTTTAGATTGACTAGTGACTAGCATTTTTGACAGCAAACCTAAAGGCATATGTATATGTTAATAACATCCTGATTGGTCAGCATTTGTGATGTCAATCCAATTTTAATAACATGTAACATATGTATAAATGATGGTTTGCAACTGAAATAAATTGGACAGTCATGGTTTAGATTGGGCACAGCTTCCTCCTACCTGCCCAAGAATGTGTAATTGGGGTATTTGGTCATCTGGTGCCACCTCGCCTCACACATAGTTGTACAGTTATGCCTTAAAGCTTCAGTTACTACCTATGAGTTTTACATATTCTTTCCATAAGCTTTCCTCATGAGCTTCCTGTAGGTTATTTGGTTTATGCCTTATAATACCAAGCTGTTTGGTTACTAGGCTTATCTATGATGTCCCTTGGTGTGGACATGTGTGTGAGATGCACTAAGATGGAAATTGTTACCTTGGTCCATGGTATATATGTCTGTCAAACAGATGCTTTAGTGTGCTGGTTGTCAGAGAGATCAGAAATTAGTTTCTTTTCATTTTATGTGCTCAAAAAGGCACAAAAACACTTTCTTTTACTGACTTCAACAATATAATCTGTGTCAGATTATTTATATCCTACTTATCTAGTTCCAGTCAAAAAGGGGGAAAAATTATTATAAATTTGTTGGTTTCTTAATGTCAAATCTGGTCAATAAGAGACTTCCTAAAGCACTATATTAATTCTATTTGAATACTTTATATGAATAAAAGATTTATTTATTTAAATATTTATTTATTAAATATTTATTTATTTATTTGTTTTATAATGTAAATAATAATGTAATAATATTGAATGGAAAAGAATCAATTAAAATGTTTTGGGTTTTTTTAATTCTCATTCTATTTTAAATTTTTTTAAGCAAATACCATACTTTGGTGTGGTTTAAGTAGTAGCCTAATGGTTAAGGCACCATCATTCTTCGACCCTCAAATGCTCAGAAAAAGAGAGATTAATGTAATTTGCTCTGTATAAGGGCATCGGCCAAATGGCATAAATGTAAATGTAAATGTGTGGGATATTTTACTATGGTCCGTTCGAATTATCTTTTCTTACACAAATAAAGAATGTAAGAAAAAATCCTAAAAAAAATCCTAAATAAAGAATGTAAGAAAAAATCCTTTAAAACTCCTAAGACTTGCTTTAATTTCTCAAAATAAATATAGTTAATCATAAACTGATGCTGTGGGTGTGAATTAGGCAATACTTTTTTTGCTTCTTAAATAATATACACATACAAAAGATTTAGCAAAGGCCACAAGTGAGATAGAAACAGACAAGTGTAAATGTTAAAAGAATTTTTGAATAGATGTGTGAAACCTATATAAAATATTCCAGCAAGGCTGCTGCCTTCGAGTACACGCTATTTCCTAACAAAAGTTTGGAAGGAAAAATATGGACTCTAATACTGTTTTTGACTTGTAATGAAAATTACCATAAAAGTAGCATTAAAGGGTTACGGTTATTATAATTTAATCCATATCACACAAAGTCAGCCTAACATTTCATAATAATTTTTAAATAAATTTAATTTAATGGTTTTTTTTTTAAATTAAATGTTTTTCTAATTCAGTCTCTAAACACTAAAGGCAATCATTTTCATTTTGGATGTTGATATTTGGATGTCATTTCTTTCCCTTTGGCACATTTTCTCTAATGGTTCACTAAGGAAATCTTTTTATTCTTGTAGATAATGTATGGCTTCAGAGCTGTGAGTCTGGAAATCACAGGAAAAAGATGCTTCATTGGAGAATTAGCAAGTGTCTTATTGGCAAATTTAGCCTGGTTTGTTTCATACATCATAATAAATATTCTGGGGATTTAGCTGAAGTATCTTCCAGAATGCCAAAACACTACTGAAGATTTGCTTCATAAGTCAGCTGAAGCAACTGTTTGAAATGCACCAGGCACAGAAAAAAACAATAATGGAAAAATGTGTTAGATAGAATGGACAGTGACAAAAAAATCTGACTTTGGCTCATCACATACGATCATACTACTTAGCTTCACTAACCTATCTTAAAAGGGGAGTAATAAAAAATGTGATTGGGTCAGCCCAAAAACTAATAGGCTACTGATTTAATATCTTATGAGCCAGTGTGTCTGAAAAAAAAAAATCTTTTTTTTTTCAACAACAAAAACACAGCACTATCAACTAACTAAGCAAAAAAAACAATAGGCCGATCAGACAAAAACATTATGAGATGTATTAGCCTAAAACGTACTTTAGCCCAGCTGAAAAATCCAAGTCGGCCCAAGCCTATTTAGCTTTTTATAAACTTTACATAATATTATTCTTTATGTGGCATGCAGCAGAGTACATAAGAAAACTATCTAATATTTGCATATATAATAACTATCTCAAAAATTAAAAGGTCAAAGAAGTTAAAGACAAAATACTTTAAAAATAAAGTTGTAATTCTAAGATCAAAACCAAAACCAAAAAAAGGTTAAAAATCAACTAGAAATTGAAAGTTCTTTAAAGCTTTTTTTTGTATAAAACTAATTCTGAGGATTTGGTTCAACTCAACTTTTAGCAAGATTTGTAATTTATAGTAGTAATAATGTTATAATTAGTCACACAGCAGTGGTTAGGACTAAATTGAATCATCCTCTAAAAAAAAGACTAAAAAAATCTGCTTTGTCTTTACTGCTTTTGACTACGACTTTAAAGTTATATATATATTTTTTGATACTAAAGCTCTGTCACACTTTTGGGTCAATAAAAAAAAGATCTGTCATGTAGGTACACCACCTGTTAAATATTTCTGGTCTAATTTGTCCATCGTCCAGTGTGCATGCAAATTTACATCTTTCCATTTTGCCAAGTCATGTTGATTGGCAGATGGAGGGGCTCAGGTGTTATATAGATGATGCATAACCTAATCAACAGAATCAACACATTCAACACTCAGCTGCAAAATCACTCATTTAAGCCTTTGGATTGCACATGGCTCCAGAGTACAATTACCGAAACCTATTTGTGTGCGACTCCAAGGTTGACTAAACATAATTGTCTATGCAAGCATTGGCTAGGAATGACAGTCAGCATGTTTGACAATGTGTATGTTGTATATGGTATAAGCATTTGTCATATACGTTATTTTATCATTTTTAATAATTGTTTGAGCCAGTTGCTTTATTATGCACACAGTTTTGGCAAGAAGGTTTGTGTTTGTTTACAGGTGATTAACAGTGACTTGCTGCCAAAATTCATACTTTTGTTATAGCTGTTGGTTTTGCTTTGCAGGAAATAGTAAAAAATGTAAATAATTGTTGCTGTTATTTGGATGCAAGTGGAAATTACATTTTAAAGAAAGGGTCATTTGTGACACAAATTTTAAGCTTAAAGTTACAGAGTCCTTAAGTTTTAAATTATTGACGCAATTGCAATTATTTGCAGAATCTTCTTTAGGTAAGTTGTGCTACAATTTGGCTTCCCAGTGCTGAATGCTCTACAGTTTGTGAAAGAGAGCCCGAGTGAATTTTCTAATTCAAGATAACTGTCAATCTCCCTCGGACTGGGGCTTCATGCAAGATCTTGCCTTGTGGAGTATCATTGATCCTGAGAAAGGTGAGGGGATCAGTCTAGAACTACATGGGAGGATCTGGTCAATGACCTGAAAAGAGATGGGACCACAGTCTCAATGGTTGCAATTAGTAACACACTTCACTATCATGGATTAAAATCCTGCAGCCCTTGACGTATTACAGATATCTCCATTTTCTTTTAAGTGGCAAAACTTGAAAAATAAGCAGCGTATCAAATTTTAGACTATAACATATTATTACAAGATTATGAATCAGGTTAAAATAAAGTTATTATATTTACCTCTAGCTGGTAATTAACTTGCACAATAATGCATTGCAGATTATCACGTGTACTGATAGTGGATAAACCTCAGCCTGTAGTGAGCCGATAATAATAACATTCAACACTAGTCATAACATATTAAGTTCATGTGCAAATGCTCAAGTTTTGATACTATAGTTTTCCATCAAGTTCCAATTACATGCTTAACTACATTCAGGACAAAAACCTGCCAGTTGATAGAGCAATAATTTTGCCGAAGCAATTCTTTAAGTGTTCTTATTAGTGTACAGTGTTCCCTTTGTGATTTATACATATGTTTTAATATCTAAACCTCTACACCTAGTGAGCCAAAGAATTAGAGAAGATCTTTATTTAACTGTGTTTTACAGCCTGGCACATTGCCATATTTTCTTTTACCTTAAATACTCGATTTATCTGAGCTTAGAAAGGAACAAACCAATTGTTGCAAAATCAAGTAGATAGAGAAAAGTATTTGCAAAAAATTCAGTTAGGAGCATTAAACAAGCCTCTATTAATATCACATTAAAAAATCAGTCGAAACTATATAAATAAAAGAATATAGAAACTGTCATTTATGCTGAAAACGGGTTTTACAACATAGAAAGACATTCCAGGTGTGTGTCGGATTTTAAGGCAACAGTTTGGATAGGACACAGTTTAGTGGATGTGCTATTTAATGGACATATACTGTAGTGTTTATTTGGCATTTTGGATCTTTCTACAGTCATCAAAATAATTTATTTATTCATTAATTCATCTTCTATGACCGCTTATTCCCAAGCTCTCAGTCATCAAAATCAATCCATAAATTCTTACTTAAGTTGAATTTAAAAATTGCAATCCATAAATAATTTATGATCTGAACAATTTTGACACTTAAAACATAAATATTAAAACCTTTGGATGACTGCAACCTCTTTAATCAATAATATAACTTTAGGCAACCAGAAATCAGCCAAAGACACAAATTATCTTGACTAAAAAATAATTGATAAGCAACCCACTTTAATCTGAGCAAACAATTTGTATATTTCTTAATCCACCTTACCCGCCTTGCATTTCAACACTAATGCCCCCCCCCCCCCCAGTATTTAGCAGATGATCTATTGTGTTGTTTTTCTTTAAGAAACATCAGTTTAAACGAGCCCAGATTTCTGGGGCCATTGTAGCTTGTCTCTGCAATCAGTCAGATTGTCTTGAAAAGAGCTTTGCCTAAGGACAATCATTTGTTGTTGTTCAACAGGAGAGAGATGGCTTCTTTTCACTGCCTACTATCTCTGCTTTTCCATTGGCTGTTTTGATCTTTGGTAGCCTTTTTTAACTGTTCCACCAGCTCCAGGCTGTTTGCACAAGCAACCTCACAGAACAGTATTAGCGTACAAATAACATGCTTTAAATTAAGTACACTGGTGTGGTAAGCATGCATACACTTACTGGTTATGATGTATTATATAGCATTGATTTCTGAGCTATTGAAATCCAGTCTCGATAGATAAAGATCAAGAACTCATCTCATCTTCTTCCGCTTATCCGGGACCGGGTCGCGGGGGCAGCATTCTAA
>JAOTQW010000023.1:4912893-4929636 GCA_026260075.1 Sisor rabdophorus
ACACACAACCACACACACTCACATTTACTCCTATGGGCAATTTAGAGTCACCAATTCACCTAATGCACGTTTTTGGACTGTGGGAGGAAACCGGAGTAGCCGGAGGAAAACCACGCAAGCGCAGGGAGAACATGCAAACTCCGCACAGAAAGACCCATCATTAGATTAGAGAACTACTCACAGAATAAACACAGCACTCACGATGGGCGGTTAAAAGGTTTCCGCTGACAAAGGCACTAATATTGTAGATTCTCTATAGAAGTTGCTAATTGACAATGATAACCTGCTCACTTGTTATAAACTTTAAAGGAGCTAGGTAACAATTATGAGGGTTTTTTGTTAAACAGAGACTGTATAAATGTATGAAGGGTATAATTTTAAACTATCCACAAATTTCTTTGTAATTAACGGTTGTATTTATACGCTAGTATATTTTCAGAATCATTTGTTTGGAATTGTAAGCAAAATCAAATTAATTGACAGCAACAGTAAGTAAATGTTGTTCTTACATTTACTTGCCCTCAACAGTAGTTTTCACTAGTCAGACTTTTTGTAGCTCCTGGGGGATTTCTGCAGATTCTTTAGATATGGATGGATGGCAGAAGGAGCACACTCAGAATGGTACACTCAAGTTCAGGACCATAGGGAAGTGCAGAAATAAAATATTTATAGCCACACATTCATCAAACGTGGTCTTTCTTTGTACTGAGTGTTTCATATCTTACCACTTACTTACAGATGAGAACTTTCATGTGAGAGCTTCATATTTGTGCTTTCTCTTGAACCCCAATCCTTTCGTTTTAAAACAAATTCCTCGCTCCTATCTTTATCTATTTCCAACACATCTGTTCATCCTTAAATCTATATTAGTTAAACATTTTTGTTCTGCTGGAAAAAGTCAATAACATCCTAATATCAATCAACATGTTAAGCAGTCTAAAAGTATTTATATTCATCTATACATCTTGTGGAAGGCTTGGGTCCAAGAAATCTTGGTCTAACCATTAGGAGTATAATGAGAAGGCTTTAATACCTGCCTGTCAACATATTTATGTGTATGTTTGGGTGGACAGGATACCTCATCAGTTTGTTAAACCAACTACAATGGAGGAGAAAATCTATATCATAAAATCTGAATAATATCAGTGTTGTGTGTCTACACTGAAGTCAAGGGTCTAAAAGATGCCACTATGGTTAAAGTATTTTTGTACAGGTAGGTATGTATTTTGATACACATAACTTGTGTAGTTTGTGTACCTTTATGAATTCATTCAACAGGGTACTATTTTTCTTTGTTGTTTTAGTATATTAAGTGAACTATACGTTTTCTAATATTCTTTGGTAATGTGTCTCTGGTTGTCCAGGAGGTAACCTTAAGACATTAAAGGGAATGAGTGCTCTAAACCTTGGCAAGTGCTCTCTGAAGACATCTAAGTTGTAAGAAAAAGAGCATAAAACATACTGCTGATGGAGACTTGCATTATCGTTGACCCATCTAAGCACTTGACACTGTCCTGAGTGAGCTTAAGAGCAGAGAGAAAGAGCCAGGCCAAAGTCTTGAAGTTGACAGTGCTGGATAAGTATAACAAACCCACCCCCCACCCCCCTCACACACACACTTCTCACCATATAAGAAAAAAAAATCCCTAGTGTTGAACCCTAATGTGTTAGGACAGGGACAGATGTCTCTCATGTCATCAGAGATTCAGTGATGTTTCTTTCCACAGCTTATTCGCATACAAAAAGGGGTAGGTAAGACAAATCCTGGTGACTCTATTCGAGTTCCATCAAAAAGACGGTAAGAAAGCGTATCCGTCAGAGCAGAAGGTAAGCAGACAAACAGTGTAACCTTCTGCGTGTTTATTTCTCCAGGTGATTTATCACGGCTGCTCTCAATCTGCTGGAGTCACAGCGTTAGCAGCAGGTGCATTTGCATATCGATCCATCAGTCATTGTCTGGACAGCTGAGATGCACAGGATTGATGTGTTGGATGCAGAGCCCAAGCGTCTTTCTCTCTGATTAGTCGAAACCCATAACATTGCACAGTAACAATCTGTCACTACCAATAGACTTAGTTTGTCATTTTGCATTTTGATAGCTATTAATAGTCAGGAAGGGTAGCATTGGTTTTTAGACACTCAGATTGCTCAGACACAGACGGTTAAATTAAAACTTAGTAGCTTGTCTCAACGGCTTTAAAAAGTCAGTCGATTTAAATCAATCTATCAATTATTATTTTTGAAGTATGAAAAATGGATATGAAAGGCTCTGAGTGGAAAGGGCAGGGTTGTGTTGCATGAATGGTTTTATGAATAACATCAAATAGAAAGCTTACCAGAGAATGAACAAGCAACGTAACATCAAACATGTCTTTTAGTCTCGGTTCAAACCATCTGCGGTGTGCAAACCGAGCGTCCTCTTTACCACTTTTCTTGGACATGGGTTAAAACAAATGAGTGACAACCTACATGCGAATCGCTGCTGCTTCAGGGTCCAAGCCACAATTATAAGAAGCACTGAGGCGTGACTGAGCCATCAGGTTCAGAGTGCTCACGGTTCCTGCGCTGCCAAGTTTCGATGAATTATAGCAGCGTCGGCTTCAATTCATTTAACAGATGAAAGGTGAGTTAGCCCATTGTCTTTCCGATTTAGAAACCTTAGCATTATTAAAGTCCTATTTGACCTCGCTGCGCTTGATGTTTTAAGGGGTTTTTTTCACGGTTACTGAAGTAGCTTACATTTTGTTCATGATGTATTTAAGAAAATACACTGGCACCTTGTTCATTAATGGTGAGAAGAAATATTACTGTTACTAATATAGTTTTATTCCAGCTAATATATTAAAAACATTGCAAAATGAAGGAGTTAAATTCAATTGTATCAAAAAGCAGCTCAAATTAATCAACCAGCCCAATGCATTTTTCAGCCTAACATAATCGAAAGAAGCCCAATTGATTGTAACTGAATGATCAAATCCACACAAACACAGTCTACTGACAATCTTTTCTAGAAATGTTAAAGTAAATACAGAAAGATTGAGTAACATCTAAAACTCCATGGTTAATTTTCCTTTTGTCCAATTTTCTGCGATTTTACAGTTATACATGATGTAAACTCTTCACGCCAGTCCCGTGTGTACTTTGCGTTTCCTTTCCTTGCTACATAAAGGTGCTTCAAGCGGAATATTTTTTTATGACCAATGGAAGATGTCCAGAAACAGCTTACTAATTGACGGCAATTTGTCTCCTCTCATAAATTCATCATTGTGAGGTCAAACCTGTGCTCTTTGGGCAGCTTTTAGTGCTCTGGCACCATAAAACATGGTCACATATTTGAACATCAATACTGCATCACTCCTACTTTTCCAGGGGGACCAGGCCACTTTCCAATGTTTTTAAAGCATCTTATTTTCCCAATGTTTAGAGTATGACTCCATGATTGAAATAAAGTTTATCAACAGATTTTAACATTCATGTTAAAAGAACATATATTTAACTTAGATAGATCATAACTCAGAGTTTCATTAACTTAATTAAACATTTTAAAAGAATATTAGCAAAGTATGCAAATAAAATAATTATCTATTGTTTTTTATCATGGCTTTAATTTAAAATTTGAGTAATAATGTTGTCTCTAAATATCCGTTTACTTTTTTTACATTTGCTTCAGTCTGCATCCTTCAAAAAATTAATAATGCAACTTTCTCTTCATATTGTGAGCAATTTTTAAATTATTTTTGTAAGGTTCATTTATTTGTAAATAAATGTTTCCTTTTGCTTCAATACGAGTTACTTCAAGTAAATACATACTAATGTAATACTACAAACAAAAGTTGCAATGATACATGGGAGTATTGCATCAGCTTGCAATCCACAGTTTTTGGGGGTTTAATTAATGTTGCACTGACATGAAACATTTGCTTAGTAATTAGAAACATGAGTGCTTTGAAATAATGTCACAACTTAAGCTTTATCAACACTAAGAATGATTTGTGAAGGTCACCTCTTATTTTTATTTCTTGCTTTGCACATGGCAAGATCTTTCACCAGCAAGTCACTTGAGTCTTTTAAGGAACCTATTTATTCATGTTATTAAACTAAAGCAGACATTTTTGAAGTATAAAATATTAATGTACGTATAGACAAGTTTGCAACTGCAAAGAGGAATCTGTGTGAAGAAGTCAGTTTCTTCCATGCTCAATTTAGACATCTGTTTAGAAACCCTAAAATTCCATTTAACCATGGAACACAAAAATTTAAATATATTTAATATAAACATTATAGAGTCAAATGTTATAAGTAATGTTGAATAATTGGTTCAGAAACGTTTTTTATTCTGTTGCTTAAAAGTCTGATCATATCTCATCATATCGTACCACGCATTAATTTAAGTGGTTTGAATATCTGATATGTATTTATGTATGATCAATATTTTCTGATCAGGCCCTACACGCCTGTCAACATGTTTATTCGCACATCTATGAGCACACTGTTCCAACAGAGTAGGATATGTCTTGAGTCAGTTGGACAGTTTCAAATTTGATTGTGGATGTTAAAATTGTTATAGGCATTTCATAGGCTAACAATTTAGTTCATGTACTGTGAAGAAAAAGGCTGGTTGTCTCTGGTCATTTGAACGAAAACTTTTAGTTTTATCCGACTACAGATACCATTTTCCAAATTGTCCCACTGCACCTTTAAGTAATTTTGAGTATTTATTTTGTGTTTTGGAAAGGGCATAAATATTATACATATTTTTATTATTATTAATGTTATCATACATACAAGCCTAGAAATAATTTGATAAAATATAGTTATAGTTGCATAATTATTCTAAAAGCCTCAATTACACTCTATGTAATAAGTAGCAATCATGGGAAAGGTTAAGGACCATGTGAAAATATTCAGTGACAATATTATTAGGCACTTAAATTTACACATGGGTGAAAAAGCTTTAAAGCTATAACTAAGACCATAAACATTCGTCCAATACAACTTATTTATTATAAGTACCTTAAAGCTTTTATCAGTGTGCATACCAGTCAGTCGCATACCAATTATAAGGAAATTTTAGAGAAACCAACACTTCTAATATATTGCAGGGTGACCCAAAAGGGGCGTATTTGTCACATTCTACAGGTACAGCACAGCTACAGCTTAGAAAGTTGAGGCCAGAGCAGAGGGTACAGCACCCACTGGAGAAAGAAGGGTTAAGAGTCTTGCACAAGGATCCAACAGTAGCAGATTGGTGGCAGTGTGGCTTGAACCCAAGTCTCCCTGGTCATTCCAACAACAACTTAGTGCCTTAACCACATGAGCTATTTCTAGCAACAATAAGCAAGGCAGAGAAATCAAAATGTCAAGCAACCAAATACCTCATTCTTTTGTTGAAAAAAGAGATTGTAAGTACTTTCAAAAGACTGCAGTTCCTACAGTGAAGTGCGGTGGTGGGAGCAAAGCTGCGTCTTTGCCAACTGAACCCTAACTAAGCTGATCTGTTGGCAACAGATCATCAACATATAACCCCATCCACCTGAGTGTATTTTAGATATAATACAAAGACCATGTACATATAAGATATAACACAAAGACCAAATATATATCAAGGGTGTTGTGGAAGAGTATATGTGCACAGTCTAAAACTAATCAGGAAAGAAGAGAGAAACCAGCATTTCAAGGAAGGGCTACATCGAGAAATAATTAGCAAAGAACTGCACTACTATAAGCTTCCTTCCAAACTGCTTATCAACAATATACTCTGATTAGACAAAACAACAAAAGAACTACTACTACAGTTTAGTGGGAAAAGGCAGAACACATTTATGGGCTAAATTACATTATACCAAACTGTAAAGCACAGTTGTAAAAGCATCATAAGACTGACGGCTTCTTTGCAAACAAAATTTTAGAGGGGTAAATCCCATCTATTAGCTCACCTGACAGCATCAGCTCATCCACAGCCCCTAGATGGTTTTATACCCTGCTTGTCGAATAATACGAACAACTTCACCATTTCATCTGCAAATGCAGTGAACAGTAAATGTTGTTGCCAATGCATATGGAGATTACAGTGAGAGCACAGTGAAGTATTTAAAGCTTTATTTTTCATTAAATGCTCCATATTTTAAGGATTTTTTGTACACACAAAGTTTCCCTGTAGATTTCAGTGAACTGATTGAAGAAGCAGGTTTAAAACAAGCCTTAATCAACAGCAAGCAGATGACAAACAACAGCGTAATTAGGGTCCCTGTAAAACACTGACTCTGTTTTTTGCTGGCTAAAACTAAATGCTGGGAATAAACTTGTCGAGAATAATCACAAGTGGAATTATATAATGATTTTTTGTAACTAACAATAGTAATCATTTCATTAGAAATAAATGTATAGTTTTGCATGTTACTTCACTCAAGTTCATTTCTACTGACAAAAATTGCACTTCTACTTTGCTAGTTTTAATGCCGTTTCTCTGCTAATATTGAGTCTAACATGCTTTGAAAAAGTAGCAAGTTTCACAGATGTGAACCCGCTACTTTTTCAAAGCATGTTAGTTCGGAAAAAGGGAGAAGAAGCGAGAATATTAATACAGACAGAAACACACATGACCTCAAAGTTGATCAATTTTCACACTAATGGTTACATAATGTGACTAAAACAAGTGACCATATCAGTGGGCAGGAATTCCAGCTACACCCTAAGAAAACATTTACTTGTTACTTAATGTCACGCCAGAATACAGCAAAATACAATCCGTGACACTGATAGACCGGTTTTAGTAGTCAAGGTGCATGAAAGGATTATGGTTTGGATTATGGTATGGTTTGAAATTTTGTCACAATTTATGCGTTTACATACAGAAAACTGATCTGCAAATACAGTTTGCAATTCCTCTTCAAAAATTGTCCAGAATATATTTATATATCGCATTATATGCCTTGTGAAATTCATTCATTCATTTTCTATTCCCGCTTATTCCCTAACTTTCCAGGGTCATGGGGGTCTGCTGGAGCCTATCCCAGTGCGCGAGAGGAAGGGGGGTACACCCTGGACAGATCGCCAGTCCAACGCAGGGCCACACACACAACCATAAGTACTCACATTCACTTCTATGGGTGTCACCAATCAAACTGATGCACATGTTTTTGGACTGTGGGAGGAAACCGGGGTACCCGGAGGAAACCTATGCATGCACGGGAAGAACATGCTCCGCACAGAAAGTGCGCGGACCCCGTGTCCGGAATTTGAACCCAGGACCTTCTTGTTGTGAGGCGATCGTGCTAACCACTGCGCCGCCTGCCTTGTAAAATTACATATCATAATATTTAATATATAGTATTTTACTATAAATAATAAACTATAAGTAATATTTTACCATTAAATACAAAAAAATCATTTACATACCCTAAGACAATTTAAGACATGATTATAAGAAAAATATATCACATGGTTATTTTGAAGATATTATTTATATTTGGAAACTATAGTTTTGAATTTACTGCTTAATACATGCACTAATGTATTGGTCAGATGAACAAAGTTTTGAAAACCTGTTTTGAAACCCCTCAGAACTGAACCCACACAATGGGAAAGAGACCACTACACTTTTTCCCTGATTAGCATTTGTAGTGACTGTACCCTCCCCCCCCCCAATGTACAGCTTCTTTCGCCTTTCCCGGCTCACTCCCCCCCCACACACACCTCTGCTAAGGCAGAGCAGTGGGTTTCTTACTTGTTATAGATGTTTGACTGGGCTCCTGAGATTTAAAGTGGATCAGAGATTTAAAGAGGATCTGAAATTTTCGAAAGGACGATGTTTATTCCTTCTTGAGCTGAAAGCTGTCTAAATTTTATGCTGAAAAGAAAAATTTTACTAATAAATCTAATGTAAACAAGGCATTTTCTCCAGGCTTCTATTCCCTCCTTTTAAAGCACAAGTCATAAATTCTGCTGCGAAAGGTACTGCATTAGTAAATAAAATCAATTCGGTCCAGCGATTCAAATGTACCAATTACTTATTGACAAATTAATTAAAAAAAGCAACATAGAGTGTCTTAATAAGGTGTGGGCCTCTAATACAGCTTAGCATTGATAGGCATTGGTTCGCACTGGAGTCACTGAATCTGTACAGTACCAAACATTGGTGTAAAGTAAAATAATTTTTTACATGTCACTCCATCATGGACATAAGATGGCCACAACGGACAGGGTCTCATAATCCCTCTCTCTAAACCTGCATGATAGATTTCAGGAAGTTGATTCGACTTCTCATCTTGCTAATCCACCCTTATCACAATCTTGTCAGTTACAGCTTTATTGGATGTCATGACAGCTCCATGCACTGAGAAACAGGAAAAAAAAGCTAATGTCAAGATGCGATTCACAGTATATCGTTACCGGCCTTTAAAAGCATTTGGGAAGCTATAGGGCATGCTAATCCTGTACTTGGGAACCAAAACTCTAGCTAACATAAATAGGATAGCAGTCCGTGTCAGTCAAAATAGATAAATAGGGCAAAGATGGTTTACGTGGTTTGAGTTGTATATTACTACTTTGGTGGAGGCGATATGACTTAAGGTAAGCTGGCCTCAACACTTGGTGGAACAAAACCAACTTATGTCAGAAGTGCCTCGTCATAAAATATACAAAAGTTGCTCTTCTTTATTGTTTTTCAAGTTTTTAGGATTGTTACATTATCTAATATAACTGAAAGGGCTTTGTGATGAGACCCAAAGCACTTTTGTACATAGCTCTAGTTAAGCATATTTCAAGTTTTTAGGATATCTTATTGGAAGTAGTTAACGAAACTCAGAAATAAGATCAAGAATGCTAAAGCAATAATCCCCGTCATTCCAGTTTTTAGCACAAGCATATAAACATACTGTATAAGATTTACACAAGATATACGAATTCCAGTCGCGTTTTTTAAACAAAAATGTAATTATATTCGAACAAAAAAATGCTTTTTTTTATATCTTTAACCACACAAAATGGACAAATTAAAAAAACCCAGGCCCTTATTAGGTCAAACATCTTATCTAATTTAGTTTTTCTGCACACAGAGGAGCCACAGGGTCAAGCTGGTCCAAATCACAGGACACATTACAATTAAAAAAAAAATAGTATGGAGGATTATTTTTAAAAATCTTATTGTAAAAATATAAGATAATAACAAAAATAAAATTAAAACTTAATAATGTTTTATCAAGGGTTTGATTTGGTAATTGGCCTTCCCATTGGCTGACCCATGATTATCTAAAACCCTTCGAATGCACATTCAGTCACTCATTTTTTTATTCATTCATCTTCTATACCCACTTATCATAATTCAGGGTCACAGGGGCCTGCCAGAGCCTATCCCAGCACGCATAGGGCATGAGGCAGGGGTACACCCTGGACAGGTCACCAGTCCAACACAGGGCTACACATAGATGAACAACCACACACACTCACTCGTATGTCACTCCTACACACTTCAACTAATGTACATGTTTTCCAGACTGTGAAAGGAAAACGGAGTACTCGGAGTAAACCCACGCAAACATAGGGAAAACTCCACATAGAAAGACTCTTTGCCTGGGAATCAAATCCGGGGCTTTCTGCTAAGCATATAATATTTCTAACATAAATACTTTTAAAACTAAAAAACTCAAATTTGCACCAAGCATGTAAGAAAATGTTATGATTTAGCTTTATAATTGGTTTCAATTTAAACACTATTTTTTAAAAACAACTAACAATTGGAGTGGCTTTGTGGCATAGTGGTTAGCACTGTCGTCTCATAAAAAGAAGATCCCAGATTTTCTTCCACGGCCGAAAAACGTACATTAGGGTGACACTAAATTGCCCAAAGAAGTAAGTGTGAGTGCGTGTATGTGTGGCCCTATGATGGACTGACGACCTGTCCAGTGTTTTGCCCTATGTGTGCTGGGATAGGCTCCAACAGACCCCGTTTTTCCGAGTTAGGAAATAAGTATAAAAAATAAATGAATGAACTAACAAATGATGAATTCACTAATGCCAATACGACTTTAGTATGACAATTTCAGCCATCAAAACAAATTATCCACTTGCAATTTTAAGAAATTCAGGTTTTGTTTGTATTATAAACAAATACTTTACTACCGATCATCCATAAATCCCTGAGATGACTTTATTAGTAATAATATTTACCCCACATCTCACAAACGCCTATGGGATACACTCCATTATGGAAAAGTGTTGATACAGCGAGCAGTCCCTGTTTTGGGAATACTGTATTTTCCATTTCAGCTGTCAGCCTAGGAGTTGCTGAAACGAAACGGCTGCATTGTTTGTAATAGCAGAACTCGACAGTGCTCACTGAAAGAAAGCAGTAATATGTTACTGGAACATAACAATAAATGCCATAATGCATATGTTATTTTGATAATTCATAAAAATGATAAATTGTTGGCTGGAATGTGTAAAAATGAAATAAGAAAACATAGAAAAATAAACAAAATTAAATCTCATTTCAATGTAATCCCTGAAGGTTGAGGAAGTCTAAAAGGACCGGTTCTGTTTGGCTGTAGGGCCTATGCATCTTTGGATGCTAAACATAAGCGCATCACCGCGCACACTGATTCATGCTGATGTGCCGTACAAGGGCGGTGCGGCAAAATCAATAAGCCCCTAACCTCCAAATGAGCAAAACCTGTTGTGGAACTCATTTATCACTCACACGTTCTTAATGAACCGCTTGAACCAGTAAAGGCGCCTTGCAGGGCGGTAAGTATACACAGGCGGGGGGTGAGGAATGAGCAAGAAATAAAATCTGTGTAGCACCTCTGCGGCCTACTAGATTCACCTTAACATCCAATTGAGCATTAATCATTTCCTAGCCTATCTGACATGGATAGACTCGTCTGAATTTTTTTTTTCAGTTTCCAGTATGCATAGCTATGGTTTAAAGAGCCTCTGAGCGATCCATGACTGTAAGCATTCTCATCAAATGTGCCAAATTCATTTAAAACATTTATATTTGTTAATTGGTTAAAAAAAGAAGGAATGAAAAGATGTAAACGAGGTGCACTGCTTTCAACACGATAACATGCGTGTTCGCCCAAAGAAACACACTTCCGATTGATGACTGGTGCATTACTCAAATATATTCTAGTTTTATTTTTAAATGGAAAAAAGGCTTCATGTCCTGCTTTGACCCTTAGCTAGCTCACCAGTGTGAAAAACAGTTAGAGCTGTTTGCTTGAAGATGCAGCCCAAGTGTCCACTGCTGATTTGCCATTGCTTGGCAGCAGCACTCGTCTTCTGGCACTAAATCAATGCAGGCTTATTTGTGTGTGCGTGTGGCTGTGGATGAATAGTATGCATGCCAAAAAAAAAAACCAAATTAACTTGTTTTCTTATTTTGAAAAATTTTGAAATTGATATACCTCCCAGTCTTATTTTGGAACAAAATTGTAAGATGAATAGTTAAGTTCTGTTTTAACAGTAGTTGTGCTTCAGTTGCTGACAAAAATGACAAAGGGAATCTATTTAACTTTGGTAAATAGCTGGTATAATTACTCAGGTATTATAATTTGTAGCATAATAAATTGAAAGATGCATCTTTTTATACAAACGATCCCAAATAAATCATGAAAAGATGATGAAATAGATAATCAAGGATGCCGCAGACGGCTTAAACGCATAATTATTAACATTGGACTACTAAAACTAGTTACCAATGCACCCCTGTCCACTACACAAATTAAATTGAATTACTGTGCAAGCTAAGTGCAAATGCTTGTTTAGCCCTTTGCTACCAAATCTTAGTGCTTTTAATGACAATGTCACACCTTATTTTGACCCTGCTTACGAATATTTGACTGTTCCCCAGTCTGCTTTAACCATTTTTGTTTGTTTTTGGTTCTTGTTTATGTTCCTGTTGCATAATAACCAGATGCAGATAAACGTTGTTATTATGTTAATTACTTTTTTAATAAAGGGCGGCGCGGTGCATAGTGGTTAGCACGGTCGCCTCACACGGTTCGAATCCCAGATAAAGGGTCTTTTTGTGTGGAGTTTGCATGTTCTTCTCACACTTTCATGGGTTTACTCTGGTTTTCCCCCCACGATTCAAAAACGTGTACATTAGGTTGATTGGTGATTCTAAATTGCCTATAAGAGTGAGTCTAAGTGTGTGTGATTGTTTATCTGTGTGGCAACCTGCCTAGGGTTTAATCCTGCCTATGTTATTAATGTTTTTGGCAACAGGAGAGACAAAAATTTATAAAGGTACTCCAAACAGACGACATTTAACCCAAGCTTAGAAGCCAAGAAAGCACTCATGTAAACATCATGTCCTCATGGAGGGGCTTTGTGCACATATACATTGTCCTGATGGAACAGTGTTTGGTTTGTAACAATGAAATGATATAGAGCTACAACATACGTTATAATGACACTTTGGAAAATTGGTGCTTCCACATTTATGGAAATTTGGGGAGAACACATTGTAGCACAGTGGTAAAGGTGTTGGATTTCTACTTGGAGGACCAGGGTTTGATTTCCAGTGCCAGCAAGCTACCACATATGGGCTGCTGAGTAATGCCCTTAACCCCCAATTGCTCAGTTGTATTAAACAAATAAAATGTAAGTCGCTCTGGAGAAGAGTGTCTGCCAAATTCCCTAAATGTACATGCATGTGGGTAAGGTATCAACAATCTATTAAACAATGTATATGTCAAAATATTTTGTTTTATGTATAAAAATGGCCTTTTAATAAATTTGAGTCAATATAGATTAATAATGAATGACAAGGCTTGATTAAAAGGTCAAAGCTGGACAAGACCAAGACATTTTACTTAATCAAAGCTAATTTTAATGTTTAGAACAAAGTCTAGTGTGAAATAGGCAGATTTTCAGAGGGATTCTGGAAATATAAGCTGAAATTATATACCATTATATACCACGCCACAGTGATGGCTCAAATGGTTAAAGGCATCGAGTTGTTGATTGGAAGACTAGGAAGACCTGGGTTCGGTCCTTGAGCAAGACCTTTAACCCTTTCCTCTCCATGGCGCTGTATCATAGCTGACCCTACGCCGCGATCTGACCCCCAGCTTTTATATACTGCTCTATAAATGTGTGTTTCACTGAAGTGGTTATTAACATTAAAGTGCTTTAGTTCAGAAAAGCAAAGCGTTCCAGATTGCAATTTTACTGTTAAAAAATCTGTTGAAAACAATGAATGCTGTTACATGGTTTACATACAAATGCTGCAGGCATTACGTTTTTAATGCTTCTACTGCAAGTGATCATGTCACTCACTGAATTAGCGTTAATTACTATTAATAACTTACAATGTTTCTAATAAATCCTTCTGAAAGTGTTAATGTTTATATGTGTTTATAAGTGTCTGGCAGAAAAAGGCTGGGAACCACTGGTCTAAGGATGACAATTATAGCCCAGTCTTGCCTAACCCAACCTGACGCATAATCATCGAACTCTAATAAAAATGACAGTAGATTTGTTAATATTTCTGCTGCTGGCCGCCAAAACTCAGTTATCATTCCGCACCAATTGTCTTTATTATTTTTATTGCTTTATTTGACTTTATATCTTCTGTCCGAAAAACTCCTTGTTGTCTCATATTGCCCATTAAACCGGAGGGATGGGTTAGGCCTGAGTCTAGATAGAGGTTTCTGCACAATTTTAGATGCTTAGAATCAATAGATAATTTGATGGATGTCAGCAAGAAAAGAAAAGCCAAGTTTATTCCTTGTGAGGGCTGTTAGAAAAGAAAACTATCCTCTGAAAAAGCCCCCAAGCAGTGGCTCAAAGTTAGGCCATAACTCAATTCTGACGAAACTGATAGGACATCCCAATATTTCACATACTATTTAATTTAAAACAGCTAATATCCAAACTTGAAGCACTGTCAGTAAACTCTTACTTCAAATTTATCCTACGAGTGGCCAGCATATGGTAAGGACTGGGGTTGTGTCGCAAAAATTAAACAAATTTGCTCCACATTTAGCAAAAAGCATATCTTTAAATGAGGAAGCAGATATATTTAGGATATGCAAGCTAAAAGCCCTTGTTTAAAGCTAATTTACCAAACCTCGAAGAGCCCTCTGGACTGAATGTTTACTCTTATACCCATTGTTTTGGCATTTTGATGGCCAAAATTAAAGCGTGTAAAACACAGTCTGACCCAGTCTCTGACATACATAAGGTGTAAAAATATAAAATGGTATGGCGCTCTGGAACCCCATGGAGCTTCAGATACCCATCTATTTACATCATTAATTAAAAGCTGCAGGATATAGCCTGGAAGCTTTGCTTAGTCAGCCACTAGTAATGAACCAGGGTCATGAAGTACAAGGAGAAGCATAAATTGTTTTTGAAGAACTCTCAAGAGGTAGAGCTCCTAGACACAGACACACTCAATTCTATGGGTAATTGAAGTTACCGGAGAACCTAGAGTAAACCCACGCAATCACAGGGAGTACAAACTCCCCACAAAAAGACGACTCGCCCAGAAATGAAACCCTGGATCACCTTGTTGTGAGGCAACCGTGCTAACCACTACGCCACCACGCCGCCCACTTACTATAGATGTAGATGAGATTTATTTGTTCTTCTTTAAAAACAATATTGGAAGGGTCTAATTGAGAATTAGAGTTCTAAGGAATTTTGAGACTTAATTACATACAGGACAGCGTTAAACAATTCTCTAACAGGAAGTAATATATGGGCAAACCATGTTAAGGATGGTTAGACAGAACCGGAGATGGAAAAACAAACATACCAAAGCTTGGAAAAAGGGTTGCTCTAAGGACTTTATCTATATATTTTTAACTGAAAGCAAATTATCTCTAGAGGCAAATTCAACCCTGACAATACTGAGATAATTATGATACAAGTTTTCTGGTCAGCTGATAGATCTGGGTTGTGATTTAATTATGCCTTATAGCATAATAGTCTGCAATCTTGGTGTTCTCATTGTTTCCACTCTTACATTTAATGATCAGATTGGTAAAGTAATAAAGACAGCTCATTGTTGGTAAAGTAATAAAGACATCTCATTGTTGAAATTGTTATACATAACTTCGCTATTTTTCATTTAGATTTCTAAAAAAAGAATCAGCTAATTCTTTTAAGCAACTACAATACCCCAATCCTCAATCATATTCACTGGCTTTCGGTTTCTTTGTGCACACACCAAGATACTAACTCTCACTTATAAAGTTCTCTATAATCTAGGTCCTGCATATCTAGACTTATCTTCCTAGCCGTTCCTTAAGATCCTCTACTGAGGGATTGTTAGTCACCCATAACTTCTGTCTGGTTACCATGCGAGCTAGGTTATTTAGTCTTGTGGCCCACAAAACATTCGACGAGCATCTTTCCTATCGATCGTTAAAAACCTTTCAAAAAACACATTTTTACAGTATTACTTCACAGTTCTTAGTCTATAAATTGTAACCTGTTGGGTTTTTTTTGTTCTTCTACTCACCATGTAAGTCATATTTACATATTTCTCAGTTGTTTTATGGTCTGTTTTTATGCATCAATGTTTTTTGTTTCTTTTCTCAAGGCTGATGTGTAAAGCGACCTAGGGGGGTTCGTAAGGTGCCTTAAAAACAGAAATGTCGTATTATTATATAGCATCCGGCTAGATGGAACTTTATTGAAGTGTACGCATCATTAAATAAAATACACAAATATGAGAAAAAAATTATGGATGTTCCAAAAACACATTGACTTTACCATAAAGCTTTTATATAGCTCATGCCATGGCCAATCTTTCGACTCAAATCCCATCAAAAAACGTATAGAGGATTTTGCAACAGAATCGATTATAGAGAGCCTTCTATCACTTGGGATTTAAGGGCAATTTGCACAGAGCAATGGGCCAAAACAAAGGTATGAAGCTGCAACAAGCTAATTACTTCTTATCACAAGTTTTAAAGCAGTAATGGCCAGCAAAAGATGTGTGATAAAAGGAAAACGGCTAGTAATTTGGGGTGTTTATTGAGTTCAAAATAAACATTTTAAGGGGATTATTGCACTGGCACTGTTAAAATACTAAGAAAAAAAATTATGACATAGCTACACCCTGACCAATGTCTAAATTGCGCAAGATGGTCAAATTGTACAAAAGATAGAATATGATTTAAAAATGGCTGGCAAGAGTAGGCTTCGTTTCAATACCACTGAGCACATTTGTCATGGGATGCCATCTATTTAGTCACCATAAAAATGGATGTGACATATTTCCTTATTTCCAAAAGCCATGTAACATTAGTGCCCTTTTCATTTTATAAATGTTTGTTAATTTCCACCCAATACCCACTACTGCAAACCCTGCAACCAGAACAGCCCCAAGAATGAAGGTAGCTGCAAAATCAAAAACATTTCAGCCTTTCATTAGAAGGCATAAGAAGGAAAATAAGCAACTGTGTTAACTGACGAACTTTATTTGCACATCATTCATCATGACAACCCCCACCCACGTTTTAAATACTGACAACATACAGTAAACATGTTTTCTAATAAGATATAGTCAGATAAAGCAGAAAGAGATTTTATAGGGAAAAACAGGTTATGTAACACAAAGAGGAAGCACTACCATCTAAGCTACAGTTTAGAATTTAATGCTACACTAAAACACAAGAGACACTACACAAATACTCGTATAGCTTTAAAAATACATAAAAAATTTATAGCTTTATTTATATTCATTCATTTATTCATCTTCCATACGTGCTTCCTCTAATTCGG
>JAOTQW010000023.1:4938858-4960607 GCA_026260075.1 Sisor rabdophorus
TATAATATTTAAAATATGACAATATAAATGTGCATCGAAACTATAACTAAAATATGAAGAAAAGAAGAAACTAAAATACACAGCCCAAAAGAACGATAACATTATTTGCTAGACAATCCATTTGTCTTGGAGAAGTAAATAACATTGTTAGGTGTGCGTACATTTATTGGGACAGGAAAATGCACTTTAGTTTATGACACGTTTGTTCATTTTATGTGTATTGCGCTCTTGTACTTGACCATGTAATTTCTCTAATGACTGACTCTCTCTCTTTTCAAACTAGCAGGTTTAAAAAATGCTCAAAGTAGGAAATTTTTTTTATTACCACCTAAATTTAGAAGCAAAATGGTGCAATTAACCACTTTTGTGTGTGCCAGCCAAGATACTATATGATCAATTTCGAATATTGTGAAATATATTTGATTTTTTTGATGATCTGCTTCTTTTACAATTGACCAATATCCGATATATGCATTTACATTATATGGCGGAGCAAGCCAAGGTAGTCAACGGATGCATTAAACTATATATATATATATATATATATATATATATGCGTGTATATATGCGTGTATATATAGATTTCAGTGGTATGCAGTCAGAGGCAGTATGTTATTTTCTGCGTACCTACATTTACAACCTAAAATCTAATTTGTTCCATCAAATTGTATTAATTTATTCCCAACAGTTTATTCTTCTTGTTTCATAATGTTTCTCTTGCTGTGCTGCATTAGGTACATGTATGTGCATGTAAAATTTTATGTCCATTCAAATGTATGTCCATGTAATTTGCCCAAAGCCTTAAGAATCCGAACTGCAGGCTAACTTAAACCGTGGCAGACTGCTAATCGGTTAATATTATTAAAGGCTGTTTCCATTACCAATCAGATTTCAGTGACAGTGGTAAATTTAGCACAAAATCAAATGAGAAATAAACTTGAGTTACCCTCACAAACAAGAAACAGAAGTGGAACACTTGGTACCCGAGTTGAGTGTCAAAAGGGAGGCACAGTCAAACCCAGTTCAAAGTGAAAATCTTTAAACATTAAAGCGAAAAACTTGAAAAATAATGTCAGATAAAAAGCCAGATCACAGTTCATCCACCATGCAGAGGATTTATTAAAAAAAAACAAGTGTTTGTGCATTGATTACTCATTCATTAATTTTTTTTTTACCTGCTTATTCAAACAGCTTTAAAGTGTTAAAACATTAAGAAATACTTTAAAAATCTTACCTTAAACCATTGGGAGTAGCTGGAAAGGACTGAGCTGGCCCTGAATGCTGAGCCATAGATGTAGATGCAGGGCTCCAGGGTCCTCCCCAAGCCATGTTCCCTACAGAGAGTGGCCGCCTGGGATATGGAGAGTATGCCGAGGACGGGCCGGCTCCTGCTGAGAAAGAATGGCGCGAGCGACCAGGCATGGGTCCATGACTTAAACACTGCTGGCAGGTGCATGTCGGGCCAGAGTGAATGATCGATCCTGTACTTGAGGCTGATGCAGGAGGGAACGGCGTACCGGTCTGCCTGCGCACACGCCTCCGAAAACCAGAGCTTTTGTTGATCTGTTCGAGCAATGTGAAGTCCACTACATAGTTTTGGCTGTGTGGTCCCAAGTCCATAGTGGTTTGGCGTGATTGGTAACCACGTTCAATTAAACCAGAAGTGTACATTTCATATGCTGTCCAGCCACCCTCATCATTGGCCCATTCCCAGAGCACGCCGTTGCCCAATGCGGATGACTGAGGAAACAGGCTGCGCCGCACAGAGCGAATCTTACCTGTAATGGAAACAAAACAAGCGATGGTGATGTCAAAGATATGCATGTTGCTAAATACAGCAATCACACTTTTTTTTCTTTTGAACCTAACTAATGGCACAGTGGTGATTGATCAGTTATCATCCTATCTAGGTGTGGCTTTACATCACTTCTTTCTGTCAGTTTGCGATACAAAGAGTATCTAATTGAAGTCAACTTCATACTCCTTTTGTATGATCCTCCTTTAGGATTTGGTCCGGTTGCAGTTTGGACTACTCTACTGCAATTCATACAATATCTAATAAATACTAAACATTTATCAGGATTATAACCTTTTAAACAATAATCTGATGTAGGGTGATAATAGTCCGGTGATGGTAGCACTTCAAACTCCATGGTTTCCAAAATGAAGAATAATTAGAATATTTTCTATAATATACTGTGGCATGTAGAAGTAAATAACGTAATAAAAATTGTTAATAAAATTCATCATCATGACTGTGCAGTTTGACTTGCAAGCCTGACTTGCGAGTCACTTCATAAAATGCAACATTAAACAAATGTCAGACACACACGTTACCATTTGCTTAAAAATGCAAAACTCAACAAAAATACACTATGTAAATATTGACTTCAAAGAGCCTAATCACTATCCTTCCTGTCTGAACCTAAAACACATTTCCTGCAATTATTTTCTCTTTTGTCTATCCTGTTCAGTCAGCAGAAAAGAGTGCAGATGTCACAAGGCTTTTAAAAACAAGGCCGCTGTTGTGCTTGGGATAGTAAAGAAAAAAATATATTGATATTGCTGCTCCATTTAAAACATGGAAAAGGGTCCGAGACTTTATAAAATCTGATGCAATGACATTTAATTGCATTGGCTAAGTTTCAGTGTGCTGTTTACAGGCCCTCGACCTTATCATGAACAGTGTAATGACTCTTCCAAGGCCCTGACTAAAACCCGACAGCAAATCTAAAAACACTTTTTAGATTATCAGTGATTATCAGATCAATAAGCAATTTTGAGTTATACATATTTTAACTTTTTAAATATTTCAAACATTTATGTTACAGATATTTATTAATACATTATTCATTTATTTTATTTTGGATTTTTAAATTTAATTGATTGGGGTACATTCTTTCGCAAAACAAGATTTATCTCTTTCATACAACTGAGCAATTGGGGCCTTGTTCGGGGGCCCAGAGGTGGTAATTTTGTAGTGTTGGAAAATCCAGATAGCAGTCAAACACCCGCACCCTAGTGCTACCATTTTTCTCTTTTTTATTTTTCCCTTATTAAAAAAATTCATTAGTCACAGAGTAAATTTGGTATAAAACTATTAGTTCAGCTTTTTTTTACATGCCAACACATTGTTTTTAGTGGGGTGACTATTATTTTTTATTAGGCACTACAGTGATACACTGGTTAAAAAGCTTCATTGCAGGTAATTACACCAGAGAGCAAATTTTAATTTGACAAAAATATATTTTTTGACCTTTTCTTTCATTGATTTGTTGATGTTGTTTGGTATTCGCTTCAGCCTTCAGGTGTACTCCATGTTGGGTATTCATTCATTCAATCATCTTCTATACCTGCTTATTCTCGAATCCGGGGTCACGTGGGTCTGCTGGAGCCCATGTTGTGTATTTTAAAACAAAATAATCAGATATTTTTCAGATTTAAAAAAAATAATTTATTTAATCAGGCTTATGTTGGGGACCCACTGGATTTTGAAGTGTTGGTGTGTTTACTAGAGGATCAATGGTACATTCCACAACACTACCCAACCCGCATGTTACCACCGCTGGGACCCTGATCAAGGCCCTTAACCAACAACTGCTCATTTGTATAAAGAAAGAGAAGTGTAAGTCACTTAAATAAATAAAGTCTTTCCAATGAAAAAACAATGTAATGGGGACGTGGTAGCAAAGTGGTTGGGCTGTTAATTAGATAGGGCCTCTCGGTTCCCTCAATTTCCAGCACCACCACCATCACATTTGGTATAAAAAAAGATTATTATTATATTATATAAGTCTACTAAATCGTGTAAATGGTTTGATCAATTCTCGGATAGCACCTCACTCTCTTAGATCCACCAGCACCGCTCGACCTGTCCCACCTTCTCATAGGTTGCAAGGTAGGTCTGCCTCAAGGCTTTTCTCTGTTCTGGCACCAACATGGTGGAATGAACTTTCCAATAATGTCAGAACAGCAGAGTCACTGGCTGTCTTCAAGAGACGCTTAATGACCTCCCTTTTCCTTAAATTACCTGACATATAATAAAAAAGGTCCCATTCTGCTGTATAATTGTATTTATAATTGCTTTTTAAATTGTTTGTAGTTGTTACTGACTGTTACTGTTTGCTTTTTCAATCTTTTTTTGGTTGTACTATGATTGCATTACTATTGTATCAGTATTGAAAAGCTCAACCATGAATTTGAAAGCACTTTTGTACATCGCTCTGGATAAGAGCGTCATCCATATCTGTAATGAGGTGACTGAAGAATGGCAGTGATTGCACCTCATAGATCCATGGCTCCCGGTTCAACAACATTATAATGGGCAATGCTCTGGACGGTGGTGGTTTTGATTAGGGGTGGGGGGGTGTTGCATAAGTATTTGAACCCCATATCGATAAACAGTAGCCTAAATATTAACATAGGAAGCTTACCGGTGTCCTGACGGAACTGTTTGAGACTCGGGATGTCAATGATGTAGGCTGCCAGACTTGGGTCACTCTGCCCCAGGGAGATGGTGGTGACAGCCGGGCCTGCGTTCCGGTGATGCTGAAGACACTGCTCTATAAAACAGCTCACCTGACTGCTGTAAGGTCGCCAAAAACCTGCATCATCTTGCCATTCCCAGACCGCCACCATACCCTGCGTCTGACTGCCCGCTCCGGAAGAGGACAGGGACAGAGACCCGCCGCTCCGCGAGCCGCTCATGCCTGAAGTGAAACCGGAAGCGGTGGCCATTCCTCACTCCGGGCTCGTGTCCCAAACTAGCAATTTGATCAATCAAGCTAACAGGCGCTATGCTAGCTGAACGGATTTTCATTTAAAGACTTTAAACGTCTTCAATGTGAAACAAATTCAGTTTGTCTCTGCACCCCTATTCTAATCTCGCTAAAATTACGCTAGCATCTTTTACAGCTAAGCTAACGCAGCTAACTTAGCTGAAGAACGTTAGCCACCAAGCAGTTCAGCTTCACACCGTCAAACCCCGAATTAATTTTCAGGTTACAGTTGAAAAAATGTTTGACAATGCCATTTCTTCCTTTTTTCTGTATAAAGTGTTAAAAAACACACTAAAGTGTGTACCGTGCCCGCGGTGTGTGTGTGTGTGTGTGTGTGTGTAAGAGAGAGAGAGAGAGAGAGAGAGAAGCGTCACTAAGCGGAGTCCAAAACAAACGCACACAAAAGCGGGAAGCGCGCGACAATGTGCGCCTTTTGACAATAAAACCCCAAGAGAAAAGAGAATGTAAAAAAAGTCTCTTCTTTTTCTTACTCTTTTTCTATTAGTAATATTGTTAATAATATTATTATTTTATTCTCGTTTATCGTATTATTTTTAATGTTTAAGAATTATATGTGGTAATATTGCTTATAATATAAATACAATAAGTCTTTTATTATAAGCAGTTGTGGGACATTTACAGCATTTGGAAGACGCTCTTATCCAGAGCGACTTACAACTGAGCAATTGGGGGTTAAGGGCCTTGCTCAGGAACCCACAGTGTGACCTGTAACCTGGAGTTTGGGAATAAGCGAGTATAGAAGATGAATGAATGAATGACCAGTATGGACCAGTACAAGAGAGTAAAAGCAATAACAAATTTAACACACCTACACAATTCGGGCGTTTCCTCTTAGAGGTGTACACACGAATCCTGTCTCACTTAATGTGCAGAGTTTCCTCGGTACTCTGGTTTCCTCCCACAGTCCAAAAACATGTGCATTGATTGGTGATTCTAAATTGCCCATAGGAGTGAGTGAGTGCGTGTGGTTGTGTGTGTGTGGCCCTGCGATGGACTGGCAACCTATCCAGGGTGGGATAGGCTCCAGCAGACCCTCGAGTTCGGGAATAAGCGGGTGTAGAAGATGAATTAATAGTGGTATTGCAAAACATCTTCATTCATTCATCTTCCATACCCGCTATTTCCTAATACATTTACATTTACAGCATCCAAAGCGACTTACAACTGAGCAATTGAGGGTTAAGGGCCTTGCTCAAGAACCCCTTCCCCCTAATTCAGGGTCATGGGGGTCTGCTGGAGCCTATCCCAGCGCACATAGTGCGGAAGGTAAGGGGTACACTTTGGACAGGACGCCAGTCCATTGCAGGGCTACATACAGACAGCCGCACACACTCACATTGCAGAACATATAATTTTTTATTAAATAACTAGGAGAGCATTCAAGTGTTGATGAGGATTGCCTGGCTGTCCTGGGGCTTGGATTTCTGTTCCGTCAGCCAGACATCTTCAAAAAAGAATAATATTTGGATGTGATGGAGATAGAGTCATTTCTTGACCTCTGGATGTGTACAGTTGTTAGAGCGTTAGCAAGGCAGCACCTATAATTCTTTCAGCCATTCAAACCATAGTCTGCTGATTTTGTAGCTGAGCCAAACCAAAGGGTGGAGACACAGGAGAAGTCATTTACTCGAAAGCTATTATAAAAGTATGTTTAAGAAAATATTCTGGTGAATTCTTGCTGTGGTCATCAATAAGTGGTGAAATCATTATTTATTCATAAATCTTCTATAACCGCTTATACTTTTTTGGTGTCAGCTATCTAGAGGGTAAAATGCAGAAGGGGTACACCCTGGAGATGTCCATCACAGTGCCACACAGTCACACTCACTCCTATGGGCAATTAAAAATCACCAATCAACAGGTTTTGGACCGTAGGAGAAAACCAGAGTACCAGGGGTTAACGTTAAAAAAATAATCTGCCAGAACAAGTTGAACATTAACCTTGTAATGTCTGTAGCTACCGTGCGATAGACTGGCGACTTATCCAGGTTATACCCCTGCCTCTCGCCCAATGTGTGCTGGATTGGGCTACAGCAGACCCCCGTGACCCCGCATTCAGGAATAAGCGGGTAAAGAAGATGAATGAATAAATGTCTGTAGCATTTAATGCCGATTTCAACTAAAAGCCAATAGGCAGCAGTCAGAGTTAAGCTATAAGCAATCATAACAAGGTGCTTGCACCACTCATATGACTCTACATATGGCTCCGATTTATTCCTGCCATATGATTTTAAACATTACAATATTATTCTGTTCTTGAGATTAACACAGAAATAGCGACTTGTAACACAGTAAAAATAAATGGTATGATAGTTATTTAAAACAAATATACAGTGTAAACCTTTTAATGCACAGTCGCGCACAAACAGTGAATGCAAGGCAACACATTTTATTTAAAAGGCCTAAATGGCATTAAAGTACAGCATATAAATACTGGTAATTCCAGAGACAGTCCATAATTGAATAACATTATACTGGTCTTTTCTTTACATACAATACATTCATGGTGTGTTTGTCCTTGAAATCGTTTTCTCCGTGATCCAGGAGAGTAGAGGAAACTTACAAGGCATTAATAATACAAATAATAATACAAATAATAATAATGATTCATTTCATTGAAATATGTTAGTGCTATTTGTGTTAGAATACTCCAACGATGAAGACAAAAAATAAAAACCTACATACAGTAGCGAAACAGTTTGTGTGTATTCTGTTGAATTGAACAGCTTTAATTTCTTGCATATACTAACGTCTTTCCTTTTATGTCAATAAATAAATAAATAACAATACAACATTTGCGTCAAATCAGCTTACTAAAGGAGCGGTACGCAGTATGCACGTGTTCAGCACCAGTTACAGAGTTCTTTTGATGGTTTCCATGATCAGACACGTCTCATCGGGCATCGTTCTTAACGAGTGTTAGTTAATGATTGCTTGCAGGCCAACTTCATAATGCATTAATAATGAATTCATTACTTATTAATAAAAATAATATTAGAAAAAAAAACTAAAAAACTTCTTCCATCCCTATAACAACCTTCAGCGCAACAGCTGAGCACCGCCCTCTGTCTCTGAGGTCACAGCAGTTTCCACGCACAGCGTTGGACACGCAAGCTCCAGATGAGTTCACAGTTTTTCCTTCAGTCGGGATCAGTATTTTACTTTTCCTGGCACTTGCACATTCACACCGCTATAGTCTACCATGTACATTGGCCACTGCTAATAAAAAAAATAAAATAATAATGAGATAATAATAATAATTTTGAGAAAAAAATCTGAATTAGAAGCACAAATCAAAATTTAACAGAAGGTGCACCTACCATCACTGGAATCTGACTGGTCGAATTGGAAGGGTCCGCTCTTTGGGGTGGGGCAGTTAGACTGTTATCCAGCAATCGTTTCCTTTTGCGTCGATTCACTGTGACATTTCCTTCTAAATAAACATACAAAATCCAAATAATTTATCTGATAAACTCTAGTCAACAGATTTTGTAGAAAAAAATGCTTAGTGTCAGCAAGTAAAGTATTGGTAGTTTTTAAATAACTAGAGTTCTGCTCATTCAATCGCACAATATAAAGCTTAAAAAGGTCAACAATTTAGATTTACATATTAAATCATTTTATTACATACTTTAGGTTAACTAAATGTAATGTGGATAAAATTTTCTTGCATTTAACTTTTTTTAAATTCCATTCATTAGCATTTGCAAACCTCTTTAAAACAGAGCTGCAACCAATTTCATCATACGTGGCTGAAAGGGTTATGGGGTTCAAGCCCAACCCGGCCAGTCTACTGCTGTTGGGTTCGCAGTTTGTACATTAATGAAGAAAAATCATCTGTGCATTTTTTGTAACACATTTTATTTATTTATTTATTTACTTATGTCACTTGTTTTAATTATTGTACTCAAATTCTGCATTTTCAGCTTTTACCTCTACAAAACACTTATATTAAAAAAGTGATCTGGTTTTTTTTTTATTGCCTTTTAGAAATACTGATTCATAAGTAAAAAGGAAAAATTACTAACACTGTGACGTACCTGAACTGGAAGTCTGTGGACAAAGCTGTACGAAAGGCCTAAACAGAAACACATTAAATAACACTACATTAAACCTTCACTACACAGACGTGAGGTATGAATACTTGATCAGGAAGATGTACACATACTGTAGAGGTGTTTTGATATTGATAGTTATGCCGTCTCGAGCCTGTAGGATTTTCTCCAACCTGACGATATCGTAAGAGTTGGGGTTTCGGAAAGAAACGTCTTCTGGAAGTCCGCACACCTCCAGGGAGTCGGGGCTAGCTCGGATCAGCTTGTATGGAACAATGACTGGTCTATCCAGACCCAGAGCTTCTCCTGAACATGCGAAAGTGAGGATACTTTGTATCTTTTACTGTAAAGGTAATTAACAAAGCCGTGTGTTTATACTAACCGTATTTCTTATTGAACAGCTCTTTGACTTGTTCCCTTAATATGACTTTTTCACCCATGCGATTGATGTCTTCATCTTCTGCTTAAGGAAAGTGTTTCATCAGAAATCTGCTGTTTATGTAGGGTGAAAAATGTAGCTAAATTGAAACAATAAAAACTTTTTACCGCTTATCGACGAGTATGTTTTCTTTAGTAATGTAATTCTTCTTGGTGCTGAAAAACAAAAACAACAGAAATAACAGAAAAAAATTAGCAGCTGGTCTGTGGTAGCCATGTTCAGAAAACAAACTTTTTAGATGGTAATTGAAAATAAATGTTTTAGAAGGGCTTATATGAAAGTAGACACCCATACAATAACAAGGATTTCTGTACACATTGGTCTTTTTTCAATTCAAACATTTTTAATATTCATTTAAAAAGTTAATTAAATAAAACTCTCAAGAAATTAAATACTGTAATGAATCAACTAACAAACCTAAAATAACAAACCTAAAATAACAAACCTAAAAAACATACCTGGTTTGGGGATAAGTCCTTGGAAAGGTCTGTGAATAAAAAACAAAGAGCTTGGTCCCTTTTTTACTATACTCCTTTAGTTTATCAATAAAAAAACTGCAATCAATTTGTTATTCGTTAAAGAATCCCAGCATTTAAAAAAAGGCCAATGTTTCATTAAAACTCTCCTTGTTCTTTATCGCCTGTTGAATTTAATATAACTTGTTCTGGTGCTTTAATTAGAGCTGTGGAAAAATATCAATAATGCTAACTTTTATGATTATCGAGTACTTTTACTGATATTTTTACAGCCAGTATCTGTACATATTTAAATCACATGGAAAAACGACTGCAATTTTTTTTTAAATCACCTACTAAATTATTTTCCACCCTAAATTCTGCAGGAAAAAAAAGCTCTCACACCTCATGATGGTGAATGAGATCTTATCAGCCACTGCCAGTATCCTCTCAAGGTTCTGCGAGCCGAAAGTACAAGGTTTCCTGAAGGGGATTCCCGGAGGTAAGCCCTCGATAATCACCGAGCCAGGGTTGCTCTTAATCCTCTTGTAAGGCACTTGCACGGGATACTTGATGCCCAGCGCTTCGCCGTATTTTCTGTTAAACAGATCCTGGACCTGCTCCCGTAGCGTATTGGCCAAGTCGATGCGAGACAGTTTGGCCTCTAGGCTATCTGCGAGCCAAAAGGATTCAATAATAAAGTTTATATCTTTTTGATGTAAAGCTTTGGAAGGGGGGAATCAGGTCATATAATTACCTAAAAAACCAGGTCTCTTGCAGGCAGGTCCAGGATCTTCTGCCAGGTTGTCTTTAGAATCGCATTCCACTGTAATAATAATAAGAAAAGTCTCAGCTGCAGGTTTCTGGATCAGATTAATAAGTAATTTAATTTGGAAAATAATCACCTGGATCACAAACAGGCTGAGAAGAAGGTTCATGCTTCAGTTGAGTTTCGGTTAGCAAATCCGGCCTAAAGTTGAGATTGGAAAAAGCATCAGGTTTGGACTGCCTGGTGTTTTCTCGTCAGAATTTTTTAGACAGATGTGATTTTTCTTGGTTTTTTAAACCCACCTTTTAATAACAAACTGGATCTGGTTACTGGCACTGAGAATTTTTTGGAGTTTGGCTGCTCCGAAACAGTTTGGTCTCCGGAACATGATCCCTTCCGGCAGTCCTGTGATATACAGGTCCTCGGGATACATTTGGAACTTTGAGTAGGGCACCTTTACTGGCTCAGGCAGGCCCAAAGCTTCCGCTGAAAAGGGTGGGAAATAATTATTTTACAAAATATTGTTTAACTGTTTAACAAATCTGAATAAGGAACTTAAACATTTTAAATAGGCATATGACTGAGAAAATTGTGACAAGACGGTTATTACTGTGTGTCTGTTTAAAAAATAAATTTACTGAAAAAAAAAATAAAGTACTGTTAACAATGTCTACTATTAATGAAATGCTAATAAAGTCAATTTTCCTAAAAATAGTGGCGTGAGTACATAATGTAATAATATTAACATGTGAACGGTACCACATTATTGACTCACTAAAAAGGTCAGATTTTAATTGTAATAGGTCTATACATTACTAACAATGGAATTCCCTCACAGAACATTTGTAAATCCAAATCTTTCTTAAAAAGCACCAGATTTAAAATTCATGCAGGTCTTCTTTATTTGTAATAATGGTGTTGATGTTATTAGTGTTATCACGGTATAAAAGAATGAAATAAAATAATTCATCAAAAAGTTATAGTGGATGCAAGAAGTTGACAAGCTTTATCGTACAGAACTTTCCATGATAAAGTCTATCCTAGCGCATAGAGCGGGAGGCAGGGGTACACCTACGGGCAGATCGCCAGTTTATCGCAGAGTCACACATAAACAAACAACCATACACACTCCCATTCACATGGGCAACTTAGAATTACTAATCAGCCTAATGTACATGTTTTTGGGATGTGGGAACAAAACCGGAGTACCCGGAGTAAACCCATGCAATCACAGAAAGACCTCTTGCTCGGGAATTGAACCCATCGCCTTCTTGCTGCTGGGTCCTGCTACCCACTACGCTACCTTATATAATATATATAATTTCGCTTCTACTACACTTTCAGGCTCCTCACCATATTTTGTGCTGAATAGACTCTCCACTTGCTTTCGGAGCAGAAGAATCATTTCTCCAATGTCTTCTGAAAGAACAGACAGACAATCAAACAAACAGTTTTATGTTTATTTGTAATACCTAATCAATTAAAACATGGCTAACCGTCGACAACTCTTTTGAGCCCCTGTGGTGTGGACTTCTGTGCCAGATCTTCAGCTAAACGGGAAAAAACAAAGTTGCATTACAATAAAATGCAAAAAATTGTTTTTTGAAGCAAAAACGACCAAATACTTCCAGACTTTGCTGTTATCCATTGCACTCACCTTTTGCACACTCCAAATGACCATTTGTGTAAAGCAGATATTAACACAACATAAAAATACTTAAATTAATTGAATGAAATAAAAACAGGCGAGTTAATCCAAAAAATTCAACTCCAACTGTATAGCCACAAGTTACATTTAGAATTTGTAGCTTTCATATTGATTATCGGGATGTTTTGACATGTTTTGTGGCTACTTTGTGATCGAGTTGAACAGTAGTATTAACTCGCATTTGAAAACATTGGGGACCAGAAATTAGGGGACAGTCTACCGTTTTCTAGTTGGAAAAAACAGCCTGTGGAGGAAAGTGACTACCAGGAGGGTTGCGTCAAGAACTATTTTTAAGCTGATTTGGTTTCACACAAGCCAAGGAAATAAAAAATCACTTTTCACACAAGCTAACACCACTAATTATTTGTCATTTGCAAGATAGCGTAATCCATGTTCCATTTAAGAGGTTATGAACTACTCTAGGTTTTTTGTTTTGTATTGTTCTCTAAGGCTCACTTTTAAATGTTATCAAGATTTTGACATCAGAAATCAATTTAGATGTCTTAACTTAATATCCTGTCCTGGTTTTTAATAACACCCCCCCAACATACACACTTCATCAAAACACTGTTTAGTAGGAGTGACGTACTGTTGTCTCAAAAGTAAACAAACACTGCTATGACTAAGAGATTTATGAGGAGCTTGTGAAAAATCCCAGTAGGCCACATTACAGTCAGATTCTCATTTTCTTTTCATTTCAGTCTTCCAGTGTTTCTCCGGTGTTGAATTGGTGAATGTTTAAAGACGCATTTGCGGTAAAAATGCAGCAAAAAAAACAAGCTTAACACAGTCTGGAACCTTTCTAAAAAAAGAAACTTAACCCACTGTTCCCTAAATATGTTTTTTTGGTTGTTTTCCAACTTACCTCATTTCTCCCCCACCTTCCCCCAAAACCCATTACGGAAAAACCTGCTTTAGGTATGTTGAGTCAATCAGAGTGAGGGAGATAAAACACAAGGTCTTACCCCTAATAAACTCTCATTTGAAACAGTAATCAGTGTTTAAGGCAGAAATAACCCTGGTCATTAAACATGACTGCAGTGAATAATCACCACTGTTTATCAGCAACAAGCAAGCCAGAGATCTTGCTAATAACGTTTGTAGAGGAAATTTATTAGATTAGATTTAGCTTTAGCATTTTCATTGTGCAAGATGTATGTACAGAGCCGTCTAAGCGGAAGTGCATAAATGGCCTATTTACAATAATGGTATAATAAATAAGGGTACACGGTTCATATTTATTATCTTAAATAGCAAGATCCCATGATTGCATATTTCAGGTTTGATCCAGTGTTTCTTGATTTAGTTATTTTAAAAGTGAAAATATAATTATATCAGAAATTATACAATCCAATCCAACTTTCAGTATTCAAATGAATGTCATCTGAATGAATTACATTTTTAAAACAATATCCAATTAATCATTTGTAAGTCACAAAAACAAGGGGAACACAGACCAGGGAAGGGAAAAGGAAACTATGTTAGTAAGAGGACAAGATTTTTAGCTTGGCAAATGTCATCACCAGTTCATAGCTTGTTTTTGAATTTTACCACGGTGCCTGAAGCAAAGATTTTCAAAGCCAGATAGTTGCTGCTTCCAAGCTTTTGATAAGAAACATGCCAAGGTGCAGGTACCTGCTAGAGGCTCCAGGGGGCGGCGGAGATCAGGGGTCACAAGTTCAACTGGAGACTCATTTGGCTCCTCTGAGGCTGCTGTGTTCTCTAAAAGAAAAAGATTGGTCTAAGATTAAGCACGATGAAACAATTTAAAAGAATGGAAAGAGGCGATACACTGTGGTCTGTATGCAAATTCCCAAAGGTTTAAATTTGACTTAATGGTGGTGATGAAGTATTGTAGCACTAGGCCTATTTTTTTTAATCACAGTATTATGAGCTGCCATGGAAACCATAGTAAAACAAGGAAAAAAGTGGTATATGGTAAAAGTATTAAAGCACTTGGCTGACAACCTTATGAAGAGCGACTTCCATTTATCTCTTTTGAACAGCTAAACAATCAGGGTTAAGGGCCTTGCTCAGGGGGCCCAGCAGTGGCAACTTGGTGGTGCCTGAATAGAACCCTGATTCTCCACCAACCACCAACCTATTACTTTTCCAGTTATATTTTCCAAGTAAACTATAAGGCAAAATGTTTAAATGGCCGGGGCATTCAAAAAATAATAATAATACTAATAATATTGATAATAATCTACAAAATTTCTGATATGTAGCTCAGCTAATCAGACTTTTACACTAAAGCTCTTCTGGCATTTTTTCTGTCTGATAGTTTTCCAAAAAGTTATTACTGCCAGCTTAATTTTGCTGTCCTTTTATCACAAACTTTGTTTGATACAAAATTTCTGATGCATATGAAATACTATAATGGCTTTATTATGTCTTGACTCAAACGAGATATTTAAAGTACACTGGTCCTAGAAGTGCAAACGGCGTCATACCTGGTACAGTGACCTGAATAATTTCTCCATCTGGTGGCTCAGTTTTGACCCTTCTTAAAAGTGGGCAGTCTCCAGAGGGCCCTAAAAAGCACACTAGTGTCCATGACACACAAAAAAACCTGAAAGTGATAACTGACAACATATAGAGTGCATATAGAGTGAAGACTACTCACCTGCTTCACAGTCTGCTAAGGGACTGACACAAGAGCTGGTGGATCTGCAAGACAAGAAAAAGCAAGCAGACGAACGGGAGCAATTAAGTGAGTAAACACAAATGGCTCTTTTGAAGTTCAACAACAATTAGTATTGTTGCTTTGGCTTTACAACAAATTTGCCAGGCTATCAGACTCAACAGTAATACCTGCTGCTTTGGGTATTGCTGACCAGCTCGAGGGTGGAGCTCAGCACTCGAAACCCATCCGAAAATCCGTCTTCGGGAGAAGAGCTGTCCTGCATTCCTTCATCCTTAGCTACCTTACCTGCAGCTGATTAAAAAAAGTAAGAGAGTAAATAAGAGTCTATTTGTGTGTCTGAAATGAAGCCGTTTATTATGCTGGATTGTTATTTTAGTTGCACATCCCATCCTGTTATAGCAAACATAAGCTTTGCTGCAAGGCGTAATTCAGCAAATGTGTCACTCACCAGTGAAGATCCGCTCATCAAACATCCTGAAAGAAAAGAAACAAGTGTGTAAACAAACACAGGCTAGAAGCAAGCCTACATTTCAGCATACTAATCCCTGCAAAAACCATGCAAACTCCACACAGAAAGACCCCTAGCATGGGAATCGAACACAGGACCTTATTGCTGTGAGGTGACAGTGCGCCGCCCTATATCATTTTATTTTGTTGTATAAATAAAGGGATGGTCTGTAAAAATATTTTCTGACAATAAACTGGTCTGTGGTGCAATAAAGGTTGGGGACCGTTGTGTTAGAAAATGGTGGTGCCTATTATATGCAAATTTTGTAGGGTCGGTTAGGCAATTATATTACTAGCTTTTTGAAAGAAAAACTTATAATAAATGAATCTTTTCTTTTGGACAGTCCTCACCGTCTCACGACAAAGCGGACGCAGTGTCTCTCTTCCAGGATTCGTTTGAGTTTAGGCACTCCGTAGGTACATGGCCTCTTAAACGGGATCTTGTCCGGGATTCCAATGATGTCGACTGCTTCTGGATCACAGGCAATCTTCCGGTATGGAACAGGGACCATGTGATCTAAGCCCAGGGCTTCGGCTGGGAGTTTAATACATACAGAGTTAAAATGTTACAACAAGGTTAATTTAGACATGAGGGGAAAGAAATTAGTGAAACAGGACTGTTGGCTCGGGGGTCCACTCGAATAATATTTTTCTTTTAATGACATCTGCTCAATTGTATGCACAAATAATCTAACTGGCAAATATTTCGTTTGCAATTTACTGGTCGATTGCATTGAAATTTATAACTTAAGAATAACGCATGGCCCTTAGATCCTTGACTTGAATTACTAAATGCTTTTAATCTGCAGGTCAGGCTGGCGCCGTGGTGTACTGGGTCAAGACACCGGCACCCACCTGCGCAAGTCGTTGCACTTTGGCAACCTGGGTTTGATTCCCAGCTCAGGGTCCTTTTCGGCACCACCTTTCTCTGTCAGCTTTACCTAATTTGAACAAATGTTGCTTTATTGTGAAGATAAATAAATGAGTCTAAAATTTATTTATCTTCTATACCCACTTATTCACTAATTCTGAGTCATGGGGTTCTGCTGGAGCGCATCTCAGCACACATAGGGCAAAAAACATCCACACCCTGGACAGGTCACCGGTCCATTACAGGGCCACCACATAGATGAACCACACACTTACATTCACTCCTATGGGCAATTTAGAATCACCAATCAACCCAAAGCACATGTTATTGGACTGCAGGAGAAAACTGGAGTACCCGGAGTAAACCCATGCGAGCGCAGAGAAACTCCGGACAGAAAGACCACTTGTCCGGCAATCGAACCCGGGACCTTCTTGCCGTGACGTGACCCTGCTGACCACTACGCCGCCTGAATAAAATGTCCTTCTTGCTCTGTAGGCTGCTTTATTTTAGCAGTCGGCTGCAGTTTTCCACCTACAGGCGATTTTACTGAACAGCGGCATATGAAATACAGAAATCAGCAAAATTGTTATTGTATGATTCCAATACCGTGCAACCCTACATAGCACTGTTTAAGTCTCAATTATAAATCGTAAGCTTTTATAAAGCTTAAACAAGTCTTCAGAACAGTTGCACAACACACATACAAGCTGATTTTTTTTGCAGTCTGACTTATGATTTATTTATTTTTTTAAATTTTGATCAATGTAACAATTAATGCAAAATCTGTTTGCCTTTTTTGAGAGAACAGATTTGGGCTTATATACCTCATGTACATAAGTACAGCTTTAAATGTGTATTTACTCATTTAAAAAATAAAAGAAATGGCAGTTTTGCCTGGTTAAGAGGGAAAAGTGTGTACATGTGTCTCACCGTAACGGCTATTAAACAGAATCTGCACACATTCCCGCAGTGTGTTAATGTCCTCTGTCTCTCTGATGAAGGCGTCCCATTTTTCTGTTCGAGACAAGACGTTTTATTTTAAAATCTTACAGCACCCAGCAGAGGACGTGGCAAAGAGCTGCTTTTGTCATGATGTTTTACAAACACAAAGCATTTTAGGCAATAACACTTTTTTTTACCTAATCGTGACATTCAAAACTGTAACAACTACTGCATCAAAACAATGGCTTTAAAGAGCATCATTCACCATGATGTGCTGTTGAGACTCAGTGCTTTGTTTTGTCTACTAGCTTGTTTGCATTAGCCAATGGAGACAATTAACACAGGACTTGACTCCTGGCAGTGTCTGAAGGCTTCCTGTTGCTCAGTTGAAAGGAAAAGCTAATATGTTCTGGCCAAGCTTCTTTTGTCAAAAATCAGTCGACCACAACTGGTTAGAGGCTCACATGCATTTTAAGTGTTTATATTTGAAGTGAATAATCAGGACTACAGTATAAATATGTATATATAAGTATGTTTTGAAACAGTATAGTACAGCTGCTCCTGCTTGGATTTTTAAGTATGAAACAATGTACATTTTACTATTTCATAATGTTGCGGGAAATGTCACATGACAATATCAACACAGCAGTACGGCTGCACGTAGTATGGCTGAACTTTTATACTACCTGTGACCAGGAAGTACATACTAACGAAGAAGCATGTGATATTGAAACACATTTTCACCTGATTTCTCATGTACTATAGAGAAAAGTAGACGTTTAGAAATGTGGACGCTGGGAGGGCTCTGTGCAACATCTCCTGACAGTGCTATCCGCTCACCTATATACAGAAAAATGAGACACACAAACAATAAGTTACAATAAAACTACCTAACATGCTTTAAACTAAAACTTTAAACTGCTGATGTGCAATTTGTAAAAATGATGTGAATAAAAAGGTGGAAAACTCGCTCACTGATATCTGCGGCCTCCATAGGCACAGCTACTTTCTCATCACTCGGTGCCCACGCTGCTAGCCGTTCTGTAACCAGTCCCTGCAGAACCGCAGGCTTTGGGTCACACTTATTGTCCGGGTGTGTCTGGGAAGGCACGGGCAATCCATACAGGAAGCTGGAGAGCAAGGAGCTGCCAGCAGGCACTTCCTGTGAGGGGGTTTTAACAGGCGTGTGGTTGCTGGCATTCTTCACAGCAGGAGAGGGGAGGTGATTGCTTTCCGGACAGGATTTACCACTGCGTGAAGCTTCGTCTGGAACTCTGAATGCAGAAAACATTTGAATTTAACTTACTTCCAGCTTGTTGGACATGTTCCTCTGTTAGGCATGCAAATGTTTCAGATTCCAGGGGATTACGCTAGAAGTATTTCATTAAAAAAAACAAAACAAAACAAAAAACAAACCAAAAGCTAAAATTATGTAAATCAATGTGTACACAATACAGACATGATTATTGCTTCTCATACTTTTCAGGAAATACTTCCTTTTTTAATGTCGCTACCTGCATTGTTTACACAATCAGTGCTGGCCAGTCACCATTTATGATCATATATTTTTTTATTACTATGTGTAAATCTCTATCAATATGTTTAAATGCAAGCTTTATAGCTGCTCTTTATAGCTGTATTTTGCTAGCTATAAAAGGAAAAAAAAACCTTGAAGCACACACAAACATGCTAACTAACTGTTGTGATTCTTTAAACTTTCTAAGTCATGCTAATGTTTGGGGTAAATTAGCACTAGATATTAACATGAACCTTGTGATTTATGTTACTATCTAAATTTATCTTGTATAAGAAAGAATGAAATGTTTAAAAAACTTTCAACCAAAGTTATAACATTGCTACAAACAATAAATGCTAGGATATCGCTAACTGGTGCTTGTTAGCCTTTATTTACTGTTGGTTATTCTGGCATTTTCTGGCAAATTAGTTGTTAACATTAAACATTAGACAGAACAAGTAGAACTTATTGAGACCAATATTTTAAATCAGCAAAATGTCTGGGTCTGTTACCTTTTCACGATAAAGCGAATGCGGTTGCTCTGCTCCAGGATCTTCATTAAAGTCTTGGTGTCGTAATCAGCAGGTCTCCTTAGGGTCACTCCATCAGGGAGACCATGAACGAACACGGCGCCTGGCTCCTTCTGAATCCACTCATAAGGCACGGGGACCAGGCTGTTCTTTCCTACAGCCTCACCTGAAATACACAGCACTTTGTGATTTGGGGCATTACTGAACATGACTTGTGCAAGACTGGTAAGGAAAACCTTGACGGAAATCCTCCCAACTCAAAAAAAAGCTGGTTATAACTATAAAGTTTAAGTTCGTACTATAAAGCACACTGAAGACTTCTTCTACCATTTTCCTTAAGACAAAGATATTAGAGTGAGCCTCTGTTAAGCCTCTCTGCTGTTTCGCCAACGGTAACCCCTCTTTACCAGTCCGGCTGATTTCAGTATCCGGAGTTTTCGTGTGAGAGCCGGCTGAATTTAACGCTTGCAGACAGGACACCCCTAATGAGATATTAGAAAAAAAAATTTAAATACAGGAGAAACTGAATCATACTCGCAAAGCCCTTCTTGTCTACTGGGTTAAATTATTATTATTGTTTTAAATGTTAGCAATCTAACAATTTCTTACAGACGCAGATAAAATTTACTAAAGGACCCACTGCAAAATTTGTGGAAGTCTGTCTGTATTTCCCTCCTGGAGTTAAGGAAAATTCTTCCTTTTTCTGTTCCTATGGTGATCACGCTATCCTCGTGTACGGTTACGCAGGCAACCTCTGCGTTCAGTTTAGACATAGCAGTGCACTAAAGAGATTAAAGAAAAGAAAAGTTTTGAAAATTAAAACAATATTATACATTTGTCGTTTGCCTTTCATGTGACTGAAGCAAGACGTACCACCGAGTCCAGTGCCGAAACTAAGCTGCTGAGGATTTCATGTCTGGCGGACATCTGTGAGTTATGCCTTATCCCATCACAGCCCAGCTTCCGCAGCTGCGCCATTTCTAAAAAAAAAAACAACAATACAACCAAAAAAACCTTAACAAACATTATAATATTTCAACATAACCCCAACAAACAAACATTCCAATTTGACCTGTTCACTTCTTTAATTCATTGTTAAGAATATCAAATTATTTTCTTTCGACTATTTCTAGATGAATAAGTGAACATCGTTTCCACAGCAATGATCTCAGAAAAACTAGTTGTAGAACAGACAAACAGCACATCATTTGGTGCTGGTCTATGAAACCTGCTTTTCCTGTCTGAGGAACGCAGTCGAAGATTTAAAATAAAAATCTTTGAAGAGCTTTTAAAAGCAACCTCCTATATCTGCATTGTAAATCCAACACACATGTAAGAGTAGCTACTTACGATAAGCCATTGTCAACCAATTAACAGGAGACGCAGATTATTGCTCTTGATGACTTGTTCTTGGTAAGAGAGCCTGATAAGAGATTTTTATTTTTAAAACTAGTCAACTAAAGATTTTACAAGATATTTATCACTGATGCTTTAGATCCGTTCTGAACCGTTGGCTCCTAACGTATCACGTGGCGAGACACAAGGATGTGAAGTGGAACAGGATGTTAAATTAGAACAAAATGTTTTTATTAATGATTGTAATTTGATTGTTTCATAGTCTACAGTTGTTTTTTTTGTGTCTCATCTACAATATTCTGCATTAAACGTAATGTCTATTTTCTGGGCTATTTTAATAAGCCTAATTTTAGAGCCACCAAAGCGCAGAAAACCTGCCCAAAAACATACATAAATACATGCATACCTTTACAAAAATAATAATAATGATGAAGTAATCAAATTATACTTTCAAAATAAAAGATAAATAAAACTACCTTTTTGTCATCAATGACCGAAAAGTATTTTATTAATGATTCAGAGAGGAAATAAAGCTGATATCCTTATTAAATAAACTTTGAGATGCCACTGATGGGTGGCGCGGTGGCATAGTGGTTAGCACAGTCCCCTCACAACAAAAAGGTCCTGGCACAGGGGCTTTCTGTGCAGAGTTTGCATATCCTCCCTGCGCCTCCGGGTACTCCGGTTATCTCCCACAGTTTAAAAAAAATAAATAAAAATTTTATCCAATCCTGAATAAACAAAAACAGTGCTCTTTTACTAAGTGTTGGATTGTTACACGATGGAGACAAGATCACAATCCCAATTCTACACTCTACATTTTCATGGCAACAGCAATGTTTCCTAGGAAACTAATCTCGAAGCATTTGAACAATGTAGCCTGGGCCTTTAATCTCTGCAGACACTAGGAGCCATTATCCTGGCCTGGGGCCGAAGCCAAACACACACACACACACACAAACCCAGAAAATGAACCAGTGAAACTCAAAAGTGAACCAGGACTCTGAAAGACAGACCGTTGCGATCTTGCTTTGGAAACCTAGTCTTGTGACATTGCTTTTGACATACTGGCTTGAAGAGGTGACTGTGTGCTTGAGGTGTTTACATTTACAGCATTTGGCAGACGCCCTTATCCAGAGCGACGTACAACTGAGC
>JAOTQW010000023.1:4968105-4988663 GCA_026260075.1 Sisor rabdophorus
CTCCAGCAGACCCCCGTGACCCCGGATTCGGTAATAAGCGGGTAAAGAAGATGAAAAATAAACATTTATTTTAACATAATCATATTTATGAAAGATTTCAACCAAAATGTGTATTAGGACAACCTACCTCTTGATATCGTGGCTAAAATATTTCGATGAGACGCTTCTTGTAGCCATCTACTAGTGACTTTGACCTCGGTCTGAGGAATGCCTTAATCCTTACTACAGAATTCTTTCAGCTGTAGGATGTTTGAAGGGTTTCTTGCATGTACAGCTCATTTCAAGTCACCCTACAGCATCTCAAATGAATTCAGACCAGGGCTTTGAATCGCCCATTCCAGGCTTCTCCATTTCTTAGTTTTCAACCAGTCCTTGGTGGATTTACTGGTATGTTTTAAGTCTTTCTTATAGTGCAGGGTCCAATTCCCTTTCTTATCCACTTTTTACAAATGGTCTCAAATGTTCCTCAAGCACCTGCTGATACATAGAAGATTCCATGATGGTGAGCTGTCCAGGTCCTGCTGCACCAAAGCATCCCCAAACCAGACACTTTCACTGTTTCACACTTGGTTTGATGTTCCTCCATCTGGAACGCAGTACTTGTTTCTGGAATGTGTTTCAAAGCCTTTTGAGATATCAAATTTTCTTGTATACCACATCACCCTTTACTAATGATCCAAAAATAATTTGTAACAGCAAGAAGGCAGGGCCACACAGACAGGGCCACACAGACAAAAAAAACGCACGCACACCCTTATGGGCAAATAAAAGTCACCAATCAACTTGTAGATATTTTTGGACTGTGGGAGGAAACTTAAGTACCCGGAGGAAATCTACGCAAGTGTGGGGAGAACATGCAAACTCAGCACAGAAATCGAACGGGACCTTCGCGCAGCCCTAGAACAAATTCCAATTTGTGAAAAAGAAGGTAAACCTTAATAAAAGATTTTGAGTTGATGATATACTGATTGACAATTGTTTTTCTTTTGCCAAATTTGATTTCTTTTCATGACAAACATCCCACTTTTTAATCTTAAACAAAATTCATTACATTTTTTAGATATAGTATTAATGTGTATAACTTTCGGTTTGTGTACAGATTCTTTTAATGTAAAATAAAATATTACATTTAAATTTATTATAATAAAAATTGCTTCAGTATGAAGAACAACACAGAGCATGGCAACACTTATTTTACAACACCAGCAAATATTAAATATTATAGATTTAACAGAGGATGTAATTGTTATTATTTACTTGTGAATAAGTGCAAAAGCCTAATAAGCAGTTCCATAAGAGAAGCTAATCTAATAAAAGTCAAACATTTCTAGTCGGCTATTGCTCAATTTATTTCTATAGTTATGTGTTTATAACAATACGGTTGACATTATTAAGAAAAGATATGCTACCTCCTGCTGGCAGGTGCTAAAAGTGGCTGCCAGGTGTGATAAAATTACATCAAAGTTGTGTTAAAAAAAAGGAGAATAAAATTTGGGTTTCTTTTTGAGAAAAGAATCTAAAGCAGAACATTTATTAAATCTGTAACTTTATTATAGGTGGTGCAGCCTAAGGTACTGGACTTTTAACTCTAAGATTGTGGGTTCGATTTTCAGTACAACCAATTTACAACTTCTGGGCTCCTGAGTAAGGCCCCTAATAACCAATTGCTCTACTGTATAAATAAAATAAATGTAAGTCATTTTGCAAAAGGTCATGCCATAAATATTATATTTTTAGTTTCTAGTAATAACAAAACTTGACATTTTTGATCTATTGATATACAAATTTTCATTCATAATTCTAATAAATGTTATTAGAAGAATCTAATAACAGCATGTTTCCAGTCAACATTTTTCTTATGAGCCTTGATTTTCTTCTACAGTTGATAAAAGAATAATAGAAAGAATTATGTCTCGACTTCTTCCACAAAGCGTTGGTATAAACTTGATTTTCCTAGCATCCAAATCGGCTCCTGAATAAAATTATAATTTTAGCTATAAAAGAAATTATATGAAACGATGCATAAAAAACACCACAATCCGACAACAGAGTTTTGTTTTATTTCAGATTGATGATTGAATCCTATGCAATGGTTACAGCTAGAGCCAGAGGAGTAAAATTTTTCCCAAAATATTTTTACTGAACAACGTAAAATAACATCCGAGTCCAAATGTCTTAAAGTGTTTGTTTTTTTCACGAGGGCCAGCCCTATCATTAAATCTGTTCATGTTATATGAAATCCTTTTTTCTTTTCATGATATTCATGCTGCTATTAATCAGACAGAAAACTGGCATAACAGAGTGGGTATACTGATATTTAAATTTGAGCTTTATGCTGGAACCATAAAGTAACAAATTCTGAAATGTGGATAATAATTATTGAGGCAAGCCTTAATTCACTTAAAACCTTCCTGGCTGAGTGTTACATTAACTGGAATTGGAACTGTATGTTACATTAAATTTACAGCTGAAACACAACACTAGTCTGGATAAATGTCTGAGTGCGTGATTTATCAAGTCTTTTACAGGAATACAGTGGTAAAATCCCATTCATTGACAAATGCAGGCATCCCTAAACTGGAGCAATATTTAACTGGATTATAGGGGATGGATACTTGTGGGGTGACTGAACACTGCGGCATTTGTACAGTACATTATAAAAAAAAAAAAAAAAAAAAAAACCCCAGCTGAACTGTCCACTTTACAAGGACAGAAACTACCTAAGCTACGAATTGGTTAAAAAAAAAATTAAGAAGACTGCTTAATAAAACTTATACAGCATTAAAGGCAAATAAATTACCAAATAAAAATCAAGGCCAAAACGTTGACCAGCTGGAACCAATTAAAACTACATCACTTAGCATTGCAGAGTTCTCCTGCTGCTTTATTCACACTTCAATCAGATGAATTGTCCATACTGGAGGTAGTACAGGTACATGGTGAATCTGTTGCTCCAAGGCTAAAACTGTAATTGTATCTTACCACTTTGAAAATAATAGTTTAAATTTGCATCTTATTGTTTTATATACACGGTCGCTAAGTGACTGCAGTTTTGTTTTTGTTGGCTTACTTTGATGCTAACTTTTTAAAGGCTTTAGTCCATGGTCAAGGCTTTAGACGTCTCTGGGTTTTCTTCTATTTTTCGCAGCATACCTCCGTAACACTTGATAGTCGCACCATCAGTGCTGTCCCTAAACAGATAACAGGGGGTTATAATAAGGCATCAATCAGAATAAGAATAAATAACTATATATACACTCTGCAATAGATGTGGTAATTGATGTTGACAGAAACCTCTTCTGTGAAAGCAGAATCTTGTTGATGGATCCCGTTCGCTGAATTTGTGCTGCTGTAAACCTGTAAAAAAAAAAATCCAAATGCATTAAAGAGACAGTTTGCCAAAAAATTTAATAATTTAAATTTAAAAATTCTCAAATTCTATTATTAATTACCCACCCCTGTGTTGTTCCAAACCTGTGAGAACATCTTTTATTTTTGGAACACAATGCAAGATAATTTTAATAAAATCTAAAAGCTCTGATCCTCGCATAGACACCAACTTAACTACAACATTCAATACAATGCTTTTTTGTGCAAAAAAACCCAAAATAAAGTAAAGCCAAAAATGTGAAAAAACTCGTTAGTCTTTGCCATGCTTCTCTCTGGCTTGCTTAGTTGGGGACTCTTCATTTATGAATACTAGTTAAATTGAAGTGTTTTAGTGAGTGTTTACTTTTATTGACACTATTTTGAATTTGTAAATCTGCTTTTACACAATATTTATAGTTCGTCCTTACACTGACTACTTCACCAATCATCTTGGTACTAGTTTTTTGAACCGTAAACATGTTGGTTGTCTTGAGTGGATTAAAGAGCTCCAAGATGTCATTAAAAAATATCACATCAGGAAAGCAGGTCTTTTGAACAACATTTTCTAAACCCATGCCCACTAATTATATATAAATACTGAGAACTGTATTTGAGTCATTAGGTGTGGGTGCAAGAAAAAAAGAATTTTTTTACTTGGCTTTTATCGGGTCGTGTGCGCATGGCCTGCACTAGCTGGTCCACCTCCTGGTTGTGTTCCAGTGCATTTCTCAAAGCTTCTTCGGTGCTTAAGAGACGCTGCCGTAGTCTTGCCACCTCCACATCTGTCCCAGACGCTTCCATCATAGAGAAACGACGATGCTCGGGGGACGACCTTTCACGTCCCTAATTTAAAAATATTATTTATAATGTTTTAATCAACATTTCATTATTTTGTGTTTGACCTTTATAAAAAGCTGAGATCAACACAAATATGTTTAATCTGGTGCAGCCTCTGAAATGCTGACTGAAATAAAAACCCCTGCAATTTCAGCCGTCCCTTTCAGATTAAATCAAACGAACAGGCTTACATTTACAGCTTTACATTTACAATTCGGGTGTTTATTAATAAACAACATTTAAAAAGTCTTTGCACATATTTAAGAATTACAAATTGTGTCATGTTTTAAATGAATACAAGAAAACATTTTCTATATTTTTGGACTGTGCAGCATTTATGCAAAGCATTTACCAAAAGCAGCAGTTTTTCCCTCAGGCTCTTGATGTCATCCTGCAGCTTCTGTTCCTTTATCCTCCACTCAGCCTTGTGCACCTCAGGACCTAGTTGGCGGTCCATGCTAGGTGAATGGCGCGATGTGTCTAGCAGCAAAACGCGCAGCTCGTTTAGACTCCTGATATGAACACGTAGAATAAGCAAAACAGGTAATAAAATTTTACAATTAGTGGGGTCCCAACTTAGTCCTAAGGCTCTTAGCAAGTCTTCCCCTCAGTGCAATTGGTTGCACTGCTCTGCGGATGATTCAAAATGCAGCGGCACGTGTTATTTTAAACCAAGGTTTTCACACACCTCGCCACTGCTGCGCTCTCTCCACTGGCTCTCAGCAGCTGCACGCATCAGATTCAAGCACTGATGCTTGCCTACAAAACCGAAAACGAAACCGCACCATCCTAACTCCAAGCACACATCACTCCTTGCATAGCCACAATGCTCCCTCAGATCCAAAAGTACTGCTCAACCACTTCAAGTAATATAAATACATGTAAGAGCATTGCTGAAGATAAAATATATACAAGTATAAAGGTATGTTAAATTATAGTGGCAAAAGTTCGAAACGTATGTATTTTTTTCTGTGTACTTGTTTAAATCGTCCATATTGAGCAACGATATGTGGGTCCAAGCAACATTGACATACAATTTCCAACAGCACTCATTATTGGAACAACATAACATTGTGATCTGAAGCTTTTTGATAATATGGTTTGAAAATAAGGTTTATTTTATATCTGCCTATTTACCCTTTTGTACTCATTTGTAATTATGGCTCTACTTTTTTTTACCAGTGAGGTTTGGGTATCATTTAAAGCCTCCATTTAATGCAGATAACCAACTAAATTGCACCAGTGACATTCTGAGTCAGGATATGGCATTGATTAGAATGTCTGAATAACACTTAAGGAAGAGTTTTAATTAGATAAATTGTTCTCATTAACCTAAACCACTCTTAATGGAAAAGTTTGTGAAATTAGAACAATTCATGAGTGTCACTCAGAGGGGAAGCCAGGCAGGAAAATTCAGTAAAAAATAAAACAGTGAAACGGTGGAGGCGAGTGTGAAAGTGAGAAAGATTCAGAGATACACAAGACCATACATAAGCAACTTAAATTAGCACTTATTTTACGTAATCAGACTTGACTACCTTTTTTTTTTTTTACAAGCTTTGCCAACATTCCTTACCTCTCTTTTTTTAAAAGTTCCTGGCTGATGATAACCAACTGGCCTGATGCATCATGGGATTTCTTGGTTATGGCCTCCAGTTCTGCCTCCAGGCGAGACTTTTCTCTGAGGAGGCAGTCTGTGTTTCTCTCCCCGACACATACTTTAGTCTCCAAGGCTACAATCGAAGAATATTAATGAAGCATGATTTAGTGGTAGTTCACATGTTGTACATAAAAAAAGTCTCCTTCTTTTGAAAGTGCCTGGTTGCTTGCTCTCTGTTGTGGTTAAAAATGCACCAGCTGTGCTCTCTGTTATAACAAGGTAATTTCAGCAATTAAAAAAAAAAACCCTCTGGATTTTTAGTGTAACGGGAATAGAGAGGAAGCCGATTGTTAGCCTTTGGAAAAAAACAAGTTTCCTCTTCGCGACCGCAGCGCGTTGTAATAGCAACTTGAGTGACCAATAGACGTAATTTGTAAACAGCACCTTAACTGCTGTAATCTAGCAGAATTCTACATCTTTATCTATATCTTTATCTACAAGATATCCACTGCTGTAGATAAATGTCTCTTCCCAGAAATAACAATAACTAAAAAGAAAATAAATCTACAAGCTCTCCAAAATGGAGGAACCTGCTTAAGACACTATTTTCCAGGATCCCCAGCCAAACAACAACTTACACATCCAATCAGATACCTGCCATCTATACTTCTGCCCAATTTTATAACAGTCACCACTGCTTTATAAAAACCTTTAACCATGTGCATTTTTAAGAGTTTTTTTAAAAACATTTTTACTTAATTTGCCAGCAAATATAAAAAATTACCTGTTATCTGTGTTTTGAGGTCATCGACTTGTGCAGCAAGTGTGGAAACTTCTTTTTCCCTTTTTGCTAGTTTATCCAAAGTTTCTGTAAAACAAAAGTATGAACCTTGAAAAACACTAAAAGACAAAAAATAGAGCACTCGTCAATTTAAAACCAAACCGAAAAAAATGTAAATTGATTTACAAACCTTCCATATTTTGCTTCAACGTAATCTTCTCTTCAGAGTTATCATTATTTTCTATCATCTGAAAAAAACAAGAACACAAGTGTAAAAATGTAGAACCGATAAGCACAAATTTACAATCTAACAACTTACTTTGACATCCTGGCTGATATGGTCAGACTCAACAGCCTGCAGTCGGTTTTCGCTAACCCTTAGCTTTTCCTGCAGATCTCGGATCTCAGCTCTGCTCTGTGCTTCAGCACTCTGCAGAGCCTCATAGTCAGCCATCTTTTTTTCAGCCAACTCTAGCCGTTTTCTAAGTCCGTCAGCTTTCATCTCGGCCTCCTGAAGCTTTTCTGTAGACTCGTTGAGCTCCTGGTTGCTTCTGGCATTCTCTTCGCTCTCCTCCAGCTTATCTTGTAGTTCTTGGACTTTGGTTCGAAGCTCCTCACGCTCCTTGGCTAGTACAGCTACTTCAATCTCATGCTTGGCCTTGAGGTTTTCCACTTCCAGCTGCCGCTCCATCCTCATACTATCCATCGTGGCCCTCATTTCAGGTGTGGGACCATTTCCATCTCCATTGCCGGTCTCAGAAGCTTTGGAATCGTTATTTAGTGAGGACTTCAGCTCCTCCAGGGCACATTGGTGGTCTTCGACCAGGGCATCTAACTTGGCCTTCCAGCTGTCCATCATCTCCATGTTCTCCCGTGTGGCCTGCTGAAGCCGTTGACGCAGTTTTGTGATCTCTGATGCTTGCCGCTCTGTGGTGGTCTTGAAACGTTCATTTTCCTGCCGGCTGGTGCTCAGCATGGCCTCGTAGCGCTCACGTATTTGGGCATTTTCTTCACGGCGTGCAGATTCAAGACGTTCACGGAGGACCAAAGACTCAGAACTTGAAACAGCATCTTCACCCTCCACTACGGAGGACGAGGCCCTTTGTAGGCGGGCCTGAAGCTCATCTACCTCAGCTCTACGCAGGGTTAATTCCTCCACCAGTTGCATTACACGGCTCTTTTCCTCAACCGTAGTTTGCTAGTTGGATAAAGAAAATGTCTTATTATCCTTATCTATTATAAATGTGATCTAGCCTTTAGTTTCTGCTTTTTAGGGGTTTAACTTAGGGCAGTACACTTCAATTTTGACAAACAAAAATTGCAGAAATGTTCAACTTCTGTTGGCTTACATGGTGTTTAAATAAATGTCCTGCCAAGTCACCCGCAAAAAAAACAGAACTTCCAGCATTTTCTGGTGCATTTGTCAGTATCACTTTGCACGTGCACAAACCAAATCGACCAATAAGATTTATTTCAGCTGAGTAAAAGTCCACATTCAACAGAAAACTTATGCTGGAAAGCATAATCGGCAACCTATGAGGGAGAAAAGCCACAACCCCAAGCAAGCCATTCTTTGCGCATTGTTTCTAGAAGCAGCAAAGCAAATGTGAGATGATGCATTCAAGACACACGCACACATTCAATGAGGTATGAGTAAAAGAGGAACCAATCAGAGTAGCCAGTGTTTTGAAAAAAAGGAGACCTAGTGTTAGTGGCAAGAGAAATATACAAAGATCTTTCCTTTGCATTTCTGAGGAAATCGCTGAAGATATTATGCTGCCGCCAGACAGCGTCAGAATACGTTTAAAAGATGCAGACGAGATAAAAGAGGGAATAAAATAGAAAGAGAAAGATTACACTACGTCTCTTAGTGTTTGCTGATTTAGAAAGAGGTTGAAGAAAGCTTAGATTACACACAGAATTAGCAGTGGATTTTTTTTTCACCTTGATACTCTTACCCAACCTCATGGGTGTTGCCTGATGACGCCTTCTGCCCTGTTAATAAATAGCAAATGCTGAATTGGAAATGTGGGTTAATGTGTTAAACACTGCTCCAGCTTTACGACCTGTGTGTCAAAATACTTTACCTGTAAAAAATACACTATGACAGAAAAATTACATGTTATTATTGTGTTCATTAAAATTGGGTTTCAGTTTATGATGACGCCTCAATTCAGTAGTTTTCATCCTAGCCTAATGTAATCAGTTTAAAATTTTGAGTGAAAAAGTGATTTCAGAGATTTTATGTTCTCTTTGCGATTATAATTGTGGTTTTACTTTTTGCTTAAAATAAACGAGCAAAAAACGAAATTTGGGCAATCATTTTTGTTTTTCATGCTTTATAAACAATGAATATGCAAGGCTCACAAAATCGGTAGCGTGATATTGTGTCTTCTAGTTAATTTTGTTTGTAATTTTTTAGCCATTGAGAGGTCAATTTCCTACAGTGAGGGAAATAATTACTTGATCCCCTGTTGATTTCATTCATTTGACAAAAAAAAATCTAATTATCATTTTAAAGGTGGGTTTCCAAAAATGAGAGACAAAATAACAAAATTATCCGGAAAAGTCCATTAAAAAAGTCGGTCTGGGGCTCCATGTAAGATTTTACCTTGTGGAATTTTAATGATCATGAAACCGGTAAGGAATCAGCCCAAAACTACACAGAAGGATCTTGTTAAAAAAAAGGTGGGAGCAAAGTCACCAACAAAACAACTGGTAACACACGATGCTCTGAAGGAAGGAAATCCTGCAGCGCTCGCAGCGTCTTGGAAGGAAAAAAACGCTGCCAAATGTCAGCTTAAAAAAAAACCTTAATGAGTTGAAAAGGAGAGGAAGAGGACAATGATACTCTTGAGATGTGTACAAACTTAGTTGCCAACTACCAAAGATGTCTGCCACCTTATTAACTAAAATGCATATCACTAACTTCATGACAATGCATTTTTCTGGATTCTGTCTCAAATTGTGTTTAAAATGCAAAATCACATTTTATTGTTATTACATAGTTGATAGGAGGAAAATACAAGAGTTAAATGAAGAACCAGAGGATATACTGCAGTAAATTATACAGGCTGCACTGTGGATATAAAATAGATCTGGAGGTTCCAATATGAATATCTTTGTTATCGATAATGTGAAAAAAAAAATCTAATCTAGGAATACAATTTTAATTATTTCAGTAAGATAATGGTTTTAATCAAGGAAATGATCCCAGACAGGCTAATTAAGTACCATGTAGGTTACTTGCTCCATCTGCTACTATGCAAGACATCAATAAAAAGGAGGGCAACAACAGAGGCAGGAATGGACAAATCGATGTTCCAGGGTAGATTCAGTGACCGTTTCTGCTAAATATAGCAAGAAACTAGACAGAACAAGCCAGCCTACAGAAAAAACAATGAACAAGATATTAATGCTGTTCATCGAAGCTAGGTATCCTGACAGAGCAATAAGTCAAGTTTTACTTTATCTACTAAATCAAGTTTCTGCTGACCAAAACATAGAACTGGCAACTCATTGGTGCCTGATGGGCTAGAGAATAAATGAATTAATTTGTCCACCCCTAACCACTAAAGAAAGACCTTGATGTGCTTTATGTGAGTAAAAGCATCTCATACAGGCACGACCAAAAGCAGAAAAAAAGGATGAGGGAAATAAAGATAGCTACAAGCGGGCACAACGTCTACTCTTGCTTTAAGTTTACCATCTTTTCCTCTAAATCTTTCTGAAGCTTCTCTGCCTTAGATTTTTCCAAATGCAGATTCCGTTCAAGCTGCCGAATACGGGCATGCTCCAGTTTGGTCTGAGTCTATGGAGAGAGAGAGAGAGAGAGAGAGAGAGAGAGAGAGAGCAAGAACAGGAAGTAGAGAAAAAAGGAGAAAATAGAAGGAAGAAACATGCCAAAAACAAGGGCACAAGTACGAGACGAGAATTTGAACTTTAAAGCGTAGAGAGAGAAAACTCAGCTGAAAAAGGAAATCAGGAGGATATAAAGAACACTTGCACAAGTATTCACTTTCTTAAATAAATGTTGTAATGTTACAAAAACTTTTTTTATGCAACGACACCTAATGGCAGAATAATATTTCCCTTGTCTGTTTCTCTTTTATTTGCACAACATTTTATGTTAGTAGATTTAGTATGTGTTAATATAGTGTACTGTCTGTATAGTTCATACACATCTATTTTTGCAATTACCTCAAGATCTCCTTTGGTGATTGACTCTTCCTCCACCCTGAACTGAAGGTCCTCAACTTTTCTGTTTTAGCACAGAATAACCACTAGGAGTCAGCAAAGCATCTCATTTAAAGAACAAAAAAAGGGAACAAGTAAGGTAATGTGGAGGAGGTTGTACCTTTTCTCTTCCTCAAGCTGATTAGCCAGTTCCATTTTGTCTCTCTGCGCAGTAGCCAATAAGGTTCGCACTTGCTGCAGGCTGTTCTCAGTCTCTGTTATGTACTAAAGAAAATACAGTAAAAGAGGTATAATAAATCAAACACTTACTAAATTATCTAGGACTCACAAATTAGCAGCAGGACTAAAAATGTTCCAGTCTGTCGAGTAAAATATCTTTCTGCATCTAAAGCGAACCTGCAGGTGTTGGGCTTTGACTGTGTTTAGCTCTTTCTCCACTTCACAGATGTGACTGGTGGCTTTGGCCACTTCCGCTCGTTCGAGGTCGCGTTCGGCCAGGAGCTGTTCGATGTGCTGCTGCTTTTCCTTCAGAGCCTCTTGTAGGGCTGTGGTGCCGGAGATCTTGCGCGCATAACGTGACGATGTCTCTGTCAACTGAAAGAAAGGCAAACTTTTCACATGATGGTATGGTATGAAACAGAATTTTAATTACAATAAGCCTAAACTTGCTAGCCACCCCACCCCCTTTCATACCAGGCCAGTGCGACTGGGCCTGCCGCCGACGCTGGAAGCCACAGAGCTGACAGAGCTGATGGATGAGCTACTGGGGCTGTGAGCCAGTGATGATACTCCCATGGCCACACGCTTGCTCTTCTTGGCCTTGGCTGGACTTGTAGAAGGAAAGCCAATGCGGATCACCTTGTGAATAGGGGCAAACAGGCCGAATTTGGGCGGGCACTGGAAGTACCTGAACGTAGGTGAAGTGTGAAAAGGTCAAAAGCAAAAAGGATTTTTAAATGTCCTGCTATTTACAAAACTTGGAATGCAATCCAGAAACGCAAGAATTACACAGGGATGTTATTAAATTATTTCTATATAAAAAAATAATAATAACATTGCAGTCTACTTAACATCATTCATACACAAACTTTTTTTTTATTACGGTAAAACAGAGCTAAAAAAAATTCTGTCTGCTCCGCAGTGTATGGAATGTACCATAACATATTTTTGTTTGAAAAAAAATCCGAAAAGTCTGTCCCAGTGGTTAACTATGAGGGAAAAGAAGAATTCTATCAGCTGACCTGGTCCCAGCCACGGCGCCATCATTCTTCCCTAGTGGCTCATCCAGCTCCACGCCGCACCACTCGCCCTTGGCAAAGTCTGTCTCACCTACATAGCGCACCACGCCAGTCTTTGTTCCACCCACCTAAACAAAGTATTAATTAAATGCGTTAAGTCGGTTATAGCTTGCACCAAACTCTGCCTGTATTAGCCACAGTATGAGCAGAGTAGGCTATTTAAATATGATGGTTATTCAGAATAAAGAATTTATCATCATTTTTAAAAATGCGTTCAAAATGTTAAAATAATTAGTGTTAAAAATATTTCTTTAAAATAATAGTGTGCATGAAATAAAATTTCAATTATTAGAGATAGTAAAGGATGTAATGCAAAATAATATGTTTCAAATAAAACCAGGACAAAATAAAACCTGAGGTGAGGGACTTATACTTACTAATTCTGACTCTATACTACTGTACCTCTCTTGTGGCCTGTATAAGAGCACCAGGAGATTTATTTATTGTGGCTTGGCTGTTTTTTTAACATAATTTTTTATGTTTTTGTCTTCACTCTCGTTCACCTAACATACATGTTTTTGGACTGCGGGTGAAAACCACAGTACCAGGAGTAAACTTACGCAAGCATAGAGAGAACATGCAAACTCCAAACAGTAGGGCCCCTGCTTGTAAATCGAACCTGGGACCTTGTTGCTGTGAGACAACAGTCCTACTCTAGCCCTGCACTTACATTTTCAAAAAATTATTATAAAATATACATTTAAAAATATAAATAAATAAATTAAAATCCCATCCATACACAAAAAGTCACTTTTGCATTTGCAAAACTGCACTGTTTGCAAAACTGCATTAACTGCACTAATGAACTAGGAGCATTTATATTATTAAATCAATATCCATGTCTTGACATAGAGCCTTGCATAGTTTTTTTAGCTGTACTAGTTATCAAACAAGGTACAAAAGAAGAATAAACTTAGTGTATTAGGAGACAGACTCTGGCAATATTTAAATTTGCCCTACATGCATAAACTGATTACGAGTACAAATGTGTCACAAACTAAAAATGTTCCAACCATGCTCTCTGCCAACCCCCCTTGCTAGCTCACGAACACACACAAAGACCACCTTGAAGCAGTTTGACAGCAGCTCTGGTTCCATACAGATCACATGAAACGCTTACCTGCTAAATTATGCATCACATCAAACCCCGAGAATATAGGCTCGAAAGTAAACAAATCATGGAATGCAAAATCAAGAAGAGCCATCAGAGAGCAGTGACCTCTTCATAAACATCTATGTACTTCCAAATTGTTGCGCATCAGCACTAAGCCACCATATTCCATTTTTTAGGGTAAAGTTTCCTATTTTGTTACTAGACGTAAAAATAACAACAATTTGTGATAGTATACAAAAAAAATGTTTTTTATAAATAAGTAAATATTTAATTACAGCTCATTTGTGATGCTTAGCAGTTAGCCAAAACAAATGAAACAAATAAAATATATATTTTTGGTGGTCTGAAATTAATTTAATGATTCATTTCAGAATGAATAAAAAAAAATCACAAAAAGTTAAAAACAATTACTAACACTTTAGATGCAGCATTTATCGAAAATACTTAAATTCACTCATTTATTTGTCTTCCATCTCCACTTTTTCCCTAGCTCTGCTGGGGGTCTGCTGGAGCCTATCCCAGCGCTGTACTTCTATGTATGGTCAAAGAAATAAACATTTTTTTAAAACTGAAAGGGAACCTAAATTTAAAAATTTGGTATCTTACACAAGTAATATTCTTTCAACTTCTGCTTATTGATTCTGGATTGTTTTTACATATTTACAACCTAGTTTAGAAGATAAATAGGTAATGCTGCATCATGGACCAGTGTACTCAGAAAACAAAGCCACCTTGTCAGTTTTAAAATATGCAAAACACAGGCCAGTTTTGTACAAGGTTGTTGTTCAGGGTCCTATCTCCGGCAAAACAGACAGAGGAGCTTTTGTATGCATCTTGAAGTTTTTGTTACTAGTTTTTGGCTTGGCTGGTGCTGTTGATTTTGGCATGATTTTAAGATTAGTATTAGTTTTATCTGCATGTTTTAAGTAGAATAATGTATTTACACTTATTACGACACCATTTACGTTCTATACACATCAACAAATGTGTAACAATAGAAAACATACTTTATTACACAAATTTTCATTTGACATAGGGATCATATCAAGTACACTATATCCAAATATCAACCTAAATATCGAACATATAACCCTTTTAAAACCCATTAAGGATCTTACAACAACTGCTTTTTTAAGAAGGTTTCCCGCTGGTAGAATTCTATTGTGTGGTCATCAAGTTCCAATAACAAGAACCTTAGTGAGTCCAGGGCTTGGTGTTGATTCCAATTTATCCAAGTATTAAAAGAAGTTAAGGTCAGGGTTCTCTGCAGGATTTCTTTTCCTTGAACCTTGGCTAACCATGTCTCCATGGAAAAGCTGTATGCACAGTTGGAACGGGGTTGGGCCTTATGGTTAGCAGGAAATGATACAAAGTCATTCTACAGTTGTAAGCTACTGTTTTGGGTACAAGTGTTTACATAAGTCCAACATTTTAGTGAAACTGCTGAATGCATTTGCATTCCGATGGATATGAAAACACTTTGGGTAAGGTATGTCAGCAGTGCATACAGGAAGCCAGTATTAAAGAATACACAAAGAAGCCAACATAATAGGCATTTTCTTTGGACAGTGTCTGATTTCCAACCGCTTAGGGCTAACTAAAGAGCTGGTAAGAAACAGACTGATAACACAAAAGAAAAACATGGTTCGACATACAATGCTACACATATTGTTAAAAATTACCTTTAAGATAAAACCCATTTTATATGAAAAGCATGTAACTGGGATTACATACTATGCTTCTGTTGTCGCTTTATAAAAAACCCATGAAGATTTAAGCGACCAATTCTTATGGAGAAAGATGCATATTTGTCGTGCAAGATTTGTCGTGCAGGAAATAGCTTCAAAACTTATACTTCCTATGACATAAAATCATGTATATAAGGTTTAGTTATTTTGCTAGCTAGATAGTTATGTTGGACTTTCCTTGCCAGTTTACCTCAGTTCACCTCACTAATAAAATAGGAAAACACTGCCTGACAGTTCAGGTTACCTAATGGATATGATCTGCTGATTACTAGTGGAGGCTTCTTGCTGGTAATCCCATTTAATTAGCTCTATTGACTGCTTAAAAAGCTTTTAGAAAAAGCTGTTCTAAATGGAAGGAATCTGAACCGAAGCCAATCAAGAGAAGATGGAAAACTCCTACACAGAGATTGAGTGGATCAATAACAGGCTTCGGATGAATGCAACCATAACATAGATGGACGGATGGACTGATTGGTAAGTAAACAGACAGACAGAAAGACTGACGGATAGATAAACAGAGCATAGGTAGACAGATAGATTTTTAGAGAATAAAACTACTTACCAGGACCCGGTCTCCCACTCGCAAATCCTTCTCTCCTCCTTTCTTTACTGAGCCGCTGTCTGACATGTTGGACCCAGACTCATTGCCTGTCTTCGTCGCATTATTCAGTATTCCCTCTCTTAGGGGCACCACCACACGCTGGGCTCCGGTGCCTGCCCCACAGTTGGGTCCAGTGAGTGGTTCAGTAGGATGAGCATCACCACTTTCAGCTGCCGGCTGGCGCGTCAGCTTGGAGGGCCGTGTGAAGATTCCCTGGAGAGGCAGGCACTCGAAGTAATGGACACCACCCACTGAGCCGTCATTTTTGCCCACAGGTTCATCAAGAACGACTCCGGCCCACTGACCCGGGGCGAATTGGGTCTCACCGAGATAAGCCACAAAGCCTGGCTTTACACCGTTTACCCATACACGCTCACTCAAAGCAAAGTCACTCGGCACCTCGTCACCCACCTCTGAAGCTTTGGAGCTAGATTTGTCTGAAGCGCTGCTGCTTTGGGCTGGCAGGGGTTGTTTGTGGGGAACATCTAAAAGAAAATCAATCAATTAATTAATCAATAAGTACCTCTTGGATATTAAAAGTGTAATGCAAGCTACTTGGAAAAATGTAGCGAGATAAGCTATTCATTACTCTATGTTAAATTAAGCTTCACTAAACTGAAGCTATCACAGCAGGGAAACGTATAACCCTAAGCTACAGCAAAATTCATTTCTACATCAGTTTAACTTTAAGCTCTAGTACAATTACAAATTTTGTCATTATAACATGGAGAAAGAAAGTTTATGTAATTATGGTCATACAGAGAAGACCAAAACCAAGACTGAATTCGGTACACATGAACATTCGATATGAATATGCTTATATTTGCTCCTCTATTAAATAATTACCTAAATTAAAATCCTGTAAATAATAAATCCTGTTAAAATTGTGAAAAAGCCATCTAGTGGCTAATTGTTTGTTAGCATACTCTACTGAATTGCAATAGTTGTTATTAAGCTAATTTGCAAAGGTTGTAAGTTGTAGCATCCCTGTTTATAATTAGGAGTATTTTAGTTTAAACAACCTAGAAAAGTGCTTATCGCCTTCAATGGGACCCTTGAATATTTATAATAATTTGATAACAAATGATAAAGATCTACTATTTTCTGTATAAGATTTTTGGCTTCTGGGCATACACATGCTTGGATTCATATAAAACAAACTTAGTTTTAACAACTTGCCCTCCATTTCCAATTGGAGGTTTTCCACCATTTAGCATCAAACACACTATCTTACACTAGCACTAATTTGGCCTATATCTTGATTCCATGCTTGACTTTCTTTGTCAGAACATATGGGAGCAATCGGCACAGCTATTTCTCCATAACCCTCTCCTTTCACCACTAACCACACTCTACAAGACCACAAGCTACAAAGCCAGCTGAATGTGTCAAAAGCTGAGGCTAATATTCTGTGTATTACAGCAAAACAGAGTGTGGCATGAAAACTGTGACCTGAGGAAGAGGTTACAAGCCTATGCTCCTTTAAATGTTATTAAAAGTGATTTTCTTTAATTAAAAAAGTTAAATGTATAAAAAAGAAAAAAAAAAAAGAAATGTATTTCATACTAAAACATAAATGCTCATGTTTGATTTTTAGCACCACCAAGCAATCACTGCTGGGCCCCTGAACAAGGCCCTTAACCCCCAATTGCTCTGGGAATAATGCGCGTCGCTCTGGATAAGGGTGTCTGCCAAATGCTGTGATTGTAAATACATTCAGGTAAATTAATAAAGAAAATTATTTAACAATGATATCTACCTAGCTAACAAAAGTAACAAGGCCAGAAAAAGCTAGTTAATATGGAATCAAAAGATAAGCAAAATAATCTCTCAACTATAAAATCACCTTGAAAGTGAAAACCAAAAAATCTTACGTAACTTATGTAATAGAATTAGGCTAAAATGTAAAAAAAGTGCTACACACAAATGTTAAATGTTGTAAGTACTAATAGTACTTACAAGCTAGCATAAAATTTTGCTAAAGTAACAAGAGCCAGAAAGTGTTAGTTCATTTGTCAGTTGACATAATTCATTTCAATGTTTATCAGGATGATGTGAAATATAAGTATTTTTTTTTTTATAAAAAGTAGTATATATATTATTTAAATAGTAGTATATATATATTATATATACATATATATATTATTGAATAATGTTTAATTTAATTATAAAATTATATTTAGCTTCAATATCCGGGCAGGAATATGATAATTAAAACCTCATCATAGGTAAAAGAGGGTTTGTTCAAGTTTCATATGTTCTCTGTATCATTCATAGTAACACTGTGGCATTATAACTGACCGGCAGAAGTAAAACGGAAGTCCTGGCTCAGTTTAATGAAAAGGCATAATTTTGCTGCCAAAGTAACAACGAAACCGGCATAGTCACACACATTCGCGCACAGAAGCATTTAAAAGGAAAGAAGTGCACTTTTGTGGCTGGTCACCGCCCCTTCTGACTGAATCACACTATTCAGCTGGATGCGCACACACACACACACACACACACACACACAAACACACAAACACACAGCTTTCAAATTCACGGCTTTCCCATTCTTACAGCCGCTTCTTTGGCCACATCAAAATTCATACTATAATCATTTCTTTTTTACTTCATCATCCGCTTTATTCGCTTTAATACAATTCAATTTACAAGCTATATCCATTTTTTATTTAACAGTAAAGAATAATAAAAAACAAAAAGATGCAAACTAACGACCATGTTAGTTTAGTATATATCAAATCATAGTAATTCTGTCCAATAAGTAAGTAATTCTGTCCACAGTCTTACAGGCAGATTAGATATTTATTCACTCATTTATTCATCTTATTCCTGAATTTGGGGTCGTGGGGGTCTGCTAAAGCCTATCCCAGAGCACATGAAGAGAGAGAGGCAGGGGGTACCCTGGACAGGTCGACAATCCATTGCAGGGCCACAGACACACAACAACACGCCCTCACATTCACTCCTATGGGCAATTTAGAGTCACCAATCAACATTATGCACATTTTTTTGGGAGGGAACCAGAGTACCCAGAGGAAATCCACCCAAGCATGGGGAGAACTTGCAAACTCGATCTATTCGAACCCAGGACCTTCTTATTGTGAGGCAACCCTCAGATTAGATATGAACATGTTAAACTGCAAATCAAAGTGTTTATATTGTTATCATACTTCTTACACAAGCTAAGAGAGTCAAAATAACCCCAAACACGCTCCTTATTTGCTTCCCTGTTGTCTCATGTCTTGTTCAGCAAACCAAGCTGTAATTACGGCTGGCTCTTTGACAGCTTGCCCTGCCTTCACGTCACATTTTTCTTAATGTAACAGTGCCATGTTCCTGCAGTAAACCAAACTAGTACCAAATACCTTAATCTTCCAACTTTTGTAGTTACTCAGAGGCAGCTAAAAATGTATGTATTCTTTAACAGCACAATAAAATCTACATTAAATCTGGATCATGCAGAGCGAACCGAACTTTATGGCTTTAAAAAAATGTAAAAAAAAGTATTCAAATTCTATAAAGCAAATAAATGATAAGAGGTGGCCTAGTAGTTAAGGTGTTGCACTGATACCAGAAATACCGGGGTTCTATTATCAGCACCACCAAAGCCAATACTGTGAGCTCCTAAGCAAGGCCCTTAACTCCTAATTGTTCAGTTGTAAGTCGCTCTGGATAAGGGTGTCTGTAAATGTCAAGTCTACAGAGCTGTTTCATTTATTTATTCATTTTCTATACCTGCTTATTCCCTAATTTGGGGGGACCGAGGGTTTGTTGGAGCCTATCCCAGTGCACATAGGGCGAGAGGCAGGGGTACACCCTGGACAGGTCACCAGTCCTTTGCAGGGCCACACATAGATAAACAACCAAACACACTCACTCCTATAGGCAATTTAGAAATTAATCACCCATTAACCTGGTGTACATGGACAGTGGGAAGAAATCCTGAGAATGCCCCTGCCTGGGAATGAACCCAGGACCTTTTTGTTGTGAGGTGACCACGCTAACTATTATGCCACCATGCTGTCCGAGTTTACATTTCATAGTCAATTCTATGTAGTACATTTCTTCTTAAAAACAGTATATTTAAAGTAATTAAGTTCTTATAAGCAGAGTATTAAAGGATCATACGGGTATCCAAAAGTCATCTATTGTATTTTGGACAAGTCTTTGCTACTTGGCAAAGGCTAGCCTATAATCTTTTTGGATTGAACCAAAAAGGTCTACAAAAACCAACTAAACCCTAAAATTATATGATATGTGCAGTGTATATAATGGAATTGCTATTGGTAAAAGATCTGCAAACAGAGGACTATTTCTAAAATGTGTGTTTACATAGCAAGATTTCAGTTTCTGTTTCATCCTTTTTCCTGTTCAAAACATTCCACAGAGGAGTTAAACCATGACGCCCTTCTGTGTCAAACAATGCATTGCTTCGAGACCAACGTTTACTACTCACTTCATGAGGCATCATTTTATTTCTGATTTTGACCGACCCAAATAAATAGGTTCCTAGCTCCTGGATAAAAACATCTGAATCATGACTATGTGTAAGGGGTTTGGCAGTTTAAGAGAAGGAATAAAATGGCCACCTACTGTCTTTCTGAATTGCAGGAGAGGAGGGTAGCCCTGTGGTAGTTCGTCCAACTGGGCTGGAGTGCTTCGGGCCTCTGCCGGGGATCTTAAGGCCGCTCGACTTTAGCATGTTCATGATGTCTGTGGGAGAGAGGGGGATTTTCCTCAAGACACTAGATGTTTAAGCTATAGGTTGCTCTTTCTCCATTTTACCTGTAGGACTGAAAGGAATGGGGGTTGAACATTAGTCATTAAAATCTGAGATAATTTATGACAATGTTTAGCTTATAAGAATATTGATAAAATTTTTTTTTTAAAAAAGCCTCACTGCAAAGTTTCTAAATCATGGATGTCTTCTTTACCCGCTTATTCCCAAATCCGGGTCACGGGGGTCTGCTGGAGCCTATCCCAGCGCACATAGGGCAAAAGGCAGGG
>JAOTQW010000023.1:5013036-5024944 GCA_026260075.1 Sisor rabdophorus
CTATGGGCAATTTAGCGTCACCGATCAACCTAATGCACATGTTTTTTTTGGACTGGAAACCGGAGTACCCGGAGGAAACCCATGCAAGCGCGGTGAGAACATGCAAACTCTTAATGAACTTAAAATATATTTAAAAAGAATTTTCTTTCCTACAAGTCGAGGTGTTTGCGATTGGCATTTACAAAATTTTATACATGTGGGCCATTTCACATGTTTTAACAACTAAATCATTTTAGAAACTTTAAAGTATACAGTAATTACATCTCTCAAACAAGTTTTGATACAACTTCATGGGATCACTCAAAAGTGCTTTCTAACTTGACTGCTTCACAGGTCCACAAATAGGTGTAGCCATAAAGGAAGTATGAATGGCTTGGCACTTGTATGACCCTGCTAGCCAGATGTTGTAGTTGTAATGGAAGGTGACAGCGAAAGCAAAGCATTCGCTAAGGGAGCAGCTGTAGGGTGACCTACATTCTGGAAAGTACTCACACAATGGGCCCTGCTGGGTTCCAGCACTTCACATGGATAGGGGGCATGTTGGGGGTGGGTACTTTCAAGCAAATAAAATCTAAAGGCTTGTGGGAACCTGTGGACTAGGATTTTGAGTGTGAGGGGGGTCCGTCAGAAATGATCAACACTGAAGACCACCCCCTGACACCCTCATAAAAAATGACCAACAACAAAGAAGAAAAACAAAGGCAAAACAAGTTGGACATAAGAAGTCTAAATCCATTAATTAAAAATGTTGATGAATGCTCTCTTTTTTCTTTTTACAGTCTTTTTACATATGAGCGAGAACTTAAAGCTATAACAAGTCTGCTGCAATGTTATGGAACAGTTAGGACTAATTAGATTATTTGGGGGTCTGGCTGCACAAGAGGCTTCTGGAACACTAAATTACAGGTTCCTGGCTTTATTTGGAGCAAATAAATAGTTCATGTGGTGTGCAAACAAAACCTTTAATAGGAGACTGGGAGCAAAAAAAAAGAGCGGGTGAAAACCACCATAAAGGAATCTTTGCCTTCTGAATCTAAAACTTCACTCAGAAACCATTATTTCACTTAGATCATACTTGAGGACTTACTATTCTCCCCACACTTATGTGAATAATTATTAGTATTCACAGTTATATGCTGAAGAGTCAGGACTTGTTTAAAAGGCATTTGTTTCAGTAAGATTTAAAGGCAAAGCCCTGATTTTAAATAATCTGTCTAAATACTCTACAAAAGGGCTTTGATTTTATCTGCCTGCAATCGTATGTTTTGACTAAACACCACCATATCTGATGGCTAAGAAGAGAAGTCAGCTGTAGCTCCTGCTTGCTGAAATGAATATCTAAAATCACATCAGTATCACTGTTATTAGTTATGTACAGTATTGTTGTCAACATTCCAACAGGCAATAGGTTAGATTGTTGTCAAGATCATTTTTACATAAAAATAGGTTTTTGCATACACACACACACACACACACACACACACACACACACTCAATCCCACAAATATATAAACTTCCTGTCAAAACACCAGAGCCATGGGTGTCCTCCTTTGGTTTTTTTAAAGATAAATACCACCAACTGTTTTTTGAGGGGAGGAAATGACTGTACACACCATTTTCAACATTAAAAATAAGCTTGATTGGTACGAATTCCTTGCTCAGGCTTTTGCGTTCACTCACTTGCTGATAAAGCCACTATCACTACCCATCTTAGCCTTACAAGACAATTACAGGGGCAAATTGAGTGGGGGCAGTGTTTACATTTCTCTGTCACAAAGGCTGTTTGGAGTTGATTCAGAAACCTTTTCTTGAATTCAAGCTACATGCAAGCTCAAAGACAGAAACAGAATGAAAAAAATACTCAAGGGTGACTTTTGAAGGAATGCCAGGCCACATGCTGAAAAAAAAACATTTACAAAGCAAACTTAGATTTACTAATCCTAAGAGCCTGACGAATGGTTTTAAATAATGGAAAGTTAGCTCAATAATAACTCATTTCAGTAGTGACATTTAAAACGAATACACGAAAAATAGCTTGAATAGCAGCGTAACTTGGGAATTGGTTTAAATAATGTAACATTTTAACAGAGCTAATTCAACAGTGGTACATATTACTGGCTAGATTCTATATTTAAACAGCTAGTGCTATAATGGGTTAGCAGCTAAGATAAATGTTTAACTAATGTTGCTACATACCACATTTGTGGTAATTCATTCATTCGACTTTTATACCCGCTCATTCCTCAACGCTCATTTACAGGGGTCTGCTGGAGCCCAGCTTAGCACACATAGGTTGAAAGGCAGAGGGTACATCATGAACAGGTTGCCTGTCCATCACAAATTTGTGGTAATTAAAGTTTTAATTCATAATTATTATTATTAAACACCAAATGAAAAGAGTCATGACTGGATAGCAAATGCAAGCCAATCTTTAAGTGTCTTAGTGCTTCTTTTTACATTCTGGGTGCTTGAACTCATGTCAACCCTCATTCAATGCTTGCAATTCTGAAATAATAGACTGTACATCATTGCAGAGAGTTGTGCAGTTGGGTGGATTTTCAAGGAATACATTTCAAAACATCTCAGAGGCCTTGCTCTCCTACTGAGAGACTAAGCCAATTCGTGGGATAGCTCAACTTTGGTATCCACCCTTTGGTCTTATTTAAAATACTAAAAAGAACAAGCAGGAGTATTATGTAATTATGTAAAATATAAACTATCATCATCTCTCTCTAATTTAATAAAATTAATGAATAAATTACTCTTTTTTTTACCCCAAACAGAAATTGTGTAATTGTGAAAAAAGATGAGTAAGCATTAAGCCCTGAACTACCTGCATACCTTAAAATTTTAGGGTTAAACTTTATACTCTCTTCACTATTATAATGTATGGTTAGCCAGCTGGATTACTAAACATTAATGCAATATAATAGGTATGGTAATATTCAAGTTATACGAACAATATCATCAAATATGACTTTCCACCTTGGGCAGATTCCATTCATCTTAAGTCATTAATGGTTTAAACCAATTTTCCTGTTGTTTCATATTTAAGTCAGTATCTTCACCATTTAACAAAGACCTTAGCAAAACTCTAATCAAAGTTTACAAACACAGGGTTCATGGGATTATGGAAAGAATATTGGTTGAATTCGGTGAGATTTAATAAGTCTTGAAATTTTTGGCAACCACATTTGAGATTATCATTCTCAAAATCGTATTTAAATTTGAACAATATTGGCTGAATTTGTATTAAATTCAACTGCGCAATAACAAAATTCTTCGTATGGCTTCCATAATTTCAAGTCATGAACAAAAGAACATCTGTTCTCCTTATGTCAGTTATCCTGCATTTGTTGTAATCTTCACCCAGGCAAAATCCTGATTTAGTTGAGGTTTTAAATAGACTTAATTTCTTTTAATATTGAATGATTATTTACAGTGCCATAAGATGCAAGTTTTTAGACCAGTTTTTTCAAAGCTGGCCTGATGGTTATTTTTTGTCTTATGACGGCAGGCCAAGCTGCTATGACACATTACAGAAAACAGACAACTGCCTTTGCTTTACAAGTAGAACAAATACACTAAATCATACCAAAGCTGTGACTCTCTGAAAAAAAAAATGTAGGCCAAGAATATTTTATCAGAAACATGTGCTGTAGCAACAGAAAAATGCTGTCAAATATTTTTGAGAAATACTATCTGTATGCCAGTGAAGGCATAAGCAGTTGAGTGACTAAAGAGAAATCTGTGAAACTGACTAAACTGACAAAAGCAAGACTAAAATTGAACCTAAATTACTCCCAGAAAGCCGTTTCTCCTTCTTGACACCTGTAATGTCAGAGCCTGGTTAAGCAAAGCTCTGTAATATAAACAAAGACTTTTTCCCTCAGTCATTTCTACCCAGTATCTCAGAGTTTCTCGTGATGCTTTTTATCCAACCAAGGCAGAATAAAAATCAAATGTTGATAGTTGGAGGAAGGATCTCTCTCCCACCCATCCTGCCCCAGGCTGCAGCTGGAGAAGCGTGCAACATGGTGACAGGAAGGTGAACATTCCACCCTTCTTCCATCACTGGCCAGCTGCTCTGAGGGGGGGGGGAGAGTAACAGAGGAAGACTGTGTTGATAGAACACAGCTTCTTGAGTCACAAAGATGGCAATTTTGATATCTGCTTGTGCACAACTAATTCACTATTTCTGTACATTTAGTAACACGTCCTGCCCAGTCAAGACCTTTAAGAATCTTGCAAATCTTGGGCCGTGATATTTGAACCAGCGATGAAGATAGAGGACCAAACAAAGGTTCTTTCAACTGGATCTGCTGTAAAATAGTAGGGAGGGCCTTGGGAAAATGTCAACAAATAATTTATATTGGCTTTGTTAAAGCAAGAGCTGGAATGTACCCCTTCTCACCAAATAACGATATAGCTGGTGTTTAATAAAGGAGGGCAAAAGGTGTTTAAGAATTGTTGTGGACTGTTGCCAAGGCAGCTCTCTAGGGATTTTCTAGTTCTGATGAAAATTAATGCAGGCAGGAGGAATGAGTACAACAGCATTAAATCATTCATAGGTTGGGAGTGTAAACAGACAAAGCAGGCATAAGATAGGAAGGGAGAGACAGACGGAGAGCAAGCAAATAAGAGATCTTCCTCTGGGGTCCCTGAAAGGCAGTTCTAATTACAGCCTTTTGTTTTCCAGCAAACACCAGTGCTAGCAAGAAGTAGTAGACATCCTGTTCCGGCCCAGTGTCCCGACCATTGCTGTTTAAACTTGCATACTGTTCTTAACGTTTGTGTTGGGCCATTTACAGCTTACAAGTAGATGTATTCTCCTTTTACATAAAATGTCCACAAGTGTCAACTTTTATTATCTGACAACAGTCAAGAATTCTTTATAGCCCACATAAGATTAGGAAGTGAGAACTGGACTATCTAAGGTTTTTAGCCAAGAGCAGAACATCGATGATGGATAAAATAATGATAATCTTATTCTGTTTTAGTTTGATTACCAAAAAGACTATCAAATGCTGTTTCCTTCCTATGTATAGTTAGTTTGGGGCAATGAAACTTGAGCACTACTCCAAAGGCCTGCTCTGGTTTACAGCGTTTATTCCTGGCCCCTGTTGAAAGGACTTTGGAAAGTCAGGTGGTGACCTTAACTCACCACTGAAACAAAATTACACCACTCCACAATGGACAGCAGCGCCTACACTGTGGGTTAAACCATTAGATCAATTCAGGAAGAGGTCACAATGCTAACAATAATTTGTGCGTTGAACAAATGAGGCGGCGTCAGATCAAAATGTCATGTTTTTATTAAAACGTGACATTTTGTTCTGACGCCACCTTAATCATTTTTATAGTTCTTTAAGAGCGTCTGAATTCTTTACTCTTAAGTTTTGCCAAATGATAAAAGTAATGATGTTCTACTTAAAAAAATGGTTTGATTATTATCATTAATAGTAATAAGCTTTATACACATAAATCTCATTACAGGCATAATAACTTGCATCCTAAACAAGAATACTTACCCAGTCGACTTCGCCTTTCCCTGTAGGAAGCAGTCAGCTTTGCAAGCTCCCCATATTTAGCATTTAAATGAAGTTTACCATCCTGGAGTCTGGGTCGAAGTGCAAGGCTTTCCTCTGCAAGACTTCGATTGGCCACTAACAATGTATCCCTTTCCATATGAAGCTCCTGAAACTGAAAAAAAAACATTACATAGTTTACTCATTTGTTAGGTTTACACAGATGCAAGTTCAAGTGATAAATCCTAATTAAGTTCAAAATTCAAATGTGAAATAGCAACAAAAACCAAAAGACAATACACCAGTCAAGAATATATCTTTTTAATCTTGATTAACATCCTTCACAAACCTGCACACATCTTTTCAAACACTGGCCTTGGCGAAAAATGTCTATTACAACTACAACAAAACTTCTGTGCCAAAGTTATTCAGAAGTCTTCTTGTTGTTGTTGGCTTCACAGAGCAACACATTCTTCTAAACAGAGATTGTGAAGAGCACGATATTTCTTGGTGTTTACTTAGCGGAGTACCTATCCTGGTGACTCAACAACAGCTCAATCAGCATCTCTAATTATTGCAAAGTATCTCTCATCCTGGCCATTTTAATGGGACCATCAAGAGCATCCTGAGTCTTTTTCCCCCCAAAATCACAGAAATTTACACCACACACCGCATGCATGAAGCCAAAAGCATTTTGGAGGACTCCTACCCTCCTGCCATCCAGAAAAAAAAATACTGTAGCATTTTAGCCCTACAAAACTATACTACCTCAAACACATACACACTTATTTTAACAGTACCACATTGACAAAATATTCTGTTCATGCATGGATATTTTTATTTTGCACAACAATCTTGCTATTAGTTATTTTCGCAGTTTTTACTCTGCACAACATAGTCTATTCTCTGGCCAGTGCTATTTTATGTAGCCGTTATGTCTTTTTGCACTGTCTGGATTGTTGCTTGTATTGTACTGCTTGCACTAGGTTGCACACACGCACTTCATGTTGCTAATAAAATTTATTATCCATGTTGTTCTGTATTCATTCATCAACTGTAGCTGCTTATTCCCTAGCTCGGGTCATGAGGGTCTGGAAGTCACGAGTCCATTGCAGGGCCATACACAAACAAACAACCACACACATTCACACCTTCGGGCAATTTAGAGTGACCAATTAACCTAATATTTAGGTTTTTGGAAACTGGAGTACCCAGAGCAAACCCACACAAAAACAATGGAATCGAACCCACAACCTTCTTGCTCTGAGGCGAGCATGCTAACCACTACACCACCTACAGTTCATACAGTATATATATATATATATATATATATAAGCTTACTTGACTATATTTCAGACAGGTCATGGGAGTACTTCACACAATTCATGGAAAGCCAAAGAAAGCCAAGTAGACAAAATGTCATGTGACTGCAGACCACCCATGAGACTATATAAGCCAGAGGCCTTTTCATACCAGTGTGGCTATCCACCTTGCTGAGTACTAGGCTTGAATTTCAGGTCAAGGCTACAGCAGTGCTCGTGTTTCATGGGGCCAGAGTAAACGCTTTAAAGAGTTTGGCATGGAACCATATAGCTGTAAATTTTTAGCTATAAACCTAGCACAAGCTCCAGTTGACAGGGGTTTTGCTTAATTTACTTTTAGTTTTTCCATTTATATTTATTAAGAGGTTATATTCAAGGTACTAGATGTTCCCAGTACAAGCAAGTGGAACGGCTGTAACAAATCACCAAGAAACATGCTAATGTATCCTGATACCGCATTCAAAAAATTGCTTTAAAATCCATTAATCCAAATGCATCTATATCATTATGGGTGAAAATGAATGCTTTCCAGATGAAAAAGTCAGAAAAGCCAAAGCCCCAGCCTGTGATGGAGACAATATTTAATGAACAGCCACCTCAGAATGCCATGACTCAATTGCTATAAATCCAATTCTTAAATTCTTACATGTTGAATTATTTAACAGCACAGGACTTTATTTGGTACTTCTGCCCTTTATGACAGGGGACACCAAACCTAGTCCAGAAGGGCAGGTTTTCAGCAGAGTTTATTTCCATCATTTTCCAAACACCTGAACGAGGTAATTAAGGTTTTGCTGAGTATACTCCAAACTTCCTGGCAGGTGTGTTGAGACAAGTTGGGGGATATCCAGGACTCCTGACCTATGGCATTGCCAGAGACCACTTACTCTAAAGCTATGGGGTACAAAAGAGACAAAATCTTTAAACCAACGTCCTTATGGAAAGCATTCTCAAAGAATTTAGCTATCCTGAAAAACCACATACACAGGGCTAAATGTAATTGCCCATGCCAGAGTATGAGGTATGGGTCGTCCTGGAATGTTGTGGAATTTGTATTTCTTTCCCCTCGTTTTTGCCAAAAATATTAAGACAAATCCGGAAGGTGGACTTAAGTACTAGTTTCACGTGTTTTAATATAGCAAAGGCTTAGCATACTTTGCGGAGTATCTAAGAGGATTAATGTTCCATTAGCTCGATAAATATGAGCATATGGCCTGAACTGTTTTTTGTAAAACAGAAAACACAACGCTCGGTTTCACTGACTAGACCCATTTCTACTTTAGCATTCATTTTGCTAGAAGGAAGTGAGCCATCCAAGAAGGGCAAGTTCAATCTGAAAAAAAAAATTAAAAAACAAATCTGGAAAAATAAATTAAAAAAAATTAATAAAAATAACTATTTTAGAAGTTATACAACACGTTATTATATAGCTCACACCAATAGCACATGGTAGACCAATTGAGTGAAATGTTCGAGCTCTTTGCAATTTTTTATTAGCGCAAATGCATCTCTTGCAATCAAAAACAGAATTTAAAAGTTCAATCAATGCACAACAAATTGCACATTTAGAAGTGTGATTGTGTGTAGCTTTTTTTTTAACTATTTAAAGCAGCAGTATAAGCATCACACTGGGCTTGTTTAATACTAGCAAATGCAAATACATGGGTCACCAAAGTCAACCTAGACAAAATATCCAGTCTGACAATCACTAAAACAAAATAATTTAATACAATTTTAACAAAGCTTTGCTAAGTGATTAAAGGTGGTGATTCATTGTCCGACGTGACGTAGTAATCTTTGTAAGTAATCAAATGTGAAAAACTGAGACATTAAAAAAGTAGTTTAAGTTTACATTTACAGCATTTGGCGTCCCTATCCATTGACTTGCATCCAGCAATCGGGGAATGAGAGCCTTGTTCAGGGGCCCATGTTGGTGGTTTGGTGGCGCTAGCGGTTGAACCAAAGTCTTTCTGACATCAGCCCAGCTCAATAAAAATCAGGTGTGTTTGATTAGGGTTGGAAATAAAAAAAGTTATTACCTGCTGTACATGATTAAATATAAAACTATATAAAAAAGTTATAAAACACTTTAGTCCTTAATGTTATAAATCAGTAACTATGTTTCATGCCTGGTAGCAACATATCACACTAATCATTTTATAACTAGTTTTTATTCCTCAATAAAGTCTGTTCTACTTGAGTGTGAGAAAAACCAGTTCACAGTTCTCTATATGAGGCCATCATGAGCGGTTATTATTCTCCGATTCTTCGGTTTCACAGTCTAAATAAAAGCCCAACCCGCTCCCATGGAATCCCTCTAGGATTTTCCATCTATTTTACAGACATCTGTACTCTCTGCCACTAAATATCTGTATAGACTAAGACTGACTTTCTAGATCAGGATGGATCGTCTAAACAATTCGTGCAATAGCGATGACAAAATGACAAATGAATTAGATAATGAATCTGCTTCCAGAAGAGGAACAAAAGTTGGCTTCCATTACGCCCGAGCTATTGTTTGCTGTAAATGAAATCTGTCTTGAACACTTCCATAGGGCTGACATCACAAGACATTCTTTATAATTAATGAAAAATCATTTCTCAAAGGCGACACTTGCATCTTAAACACTATACTAATGAATATTTAATAGATTGGAAAGATGGAGCAGTTTGTTTAAGATTGCGTGTAAACGGTATAACTAATAATACATTCGGGATTTAATAAACTGGATGAATAAACTAGGGCTGAAACCATTATTTAATACACATACACAGAGGTGCCGATTTTGGACTCTATAAAAGAATAGAGTTACTGTACTATTACAAAATAGAGCTCTGGGGGTTCCAAAGTCTGTAGGTGGCACTTTAGCACAAAACTTTAGCACATTCAGTGCTCAATAAAAAAAAGAAACTGCACATATGAATGTGTTCGACCAAGGCTCGCACCATTGTTCACCTCATTTTTGCAATGTGTCCCGATTCGCTGGTGAGCTTCTTCACTCCCACCTACTTGTGCCTTTAATGCACACTTTCCGTCGGTGCGGGTCCAAGCAGAGTTTGTCTAAGGATATTACCCAGAATTCAACAGGCGGTGTGACCTTTCCAACCATTGGATAAAAGAAAAGTTCAAATGTTCTGGTATGACAAACTGCACAAGGTAAGTTAAGTTAAAACAAAATTTGATACAAAAAATACATTTTTAACAAAAGGAATTTTCTTGATTTATCCATCAACTACAATAAGCCTAACGTATTGATTATTATATTTGAACTAATTTCAGAAACATGCACTGCACCTGATTGCACTGGTGTTTTTTATACACTTACCAAACTTTTTAATCCTTTATACCTCACATCCTTATTGTCTAAAATGTTAGGGTGCTAACTCTCCACCATGGTGTACAAGTTACCCAGAGTTTAAACATATCTGAGCTGGACATTTTAGTTTAAAAAGGCAGGTTGTTCCTATGGTGGCCATTTTGGTTGGAGTATAAGAATTAGTTCCTATCATTTCAGTCAATCAAATGGCTTATGGTCACTGATCTTCTCTGTACAGTAGATCTAAAATAATGAAGTAGCTTAAGACATTTATCAAAGAGACAACCACTACTACACCCACAGGTCACTGACTGCGGTCCCAGGAAGATTTACAGATTTAACCACAGCTGCAATCTCTAGAGTTTGGTGACAACTTAATTGGGCTAGTAATTTGTTCACCTGTGGCCGGACTGGCAACCTGTCCAGGGTGTACCTCTGCCTCCTGCCCCATGTGCGCTGGGATAGTAGACCCCTGTAACCCCAAATTACATAAAAAGCAGGTATAGAAGATTAATTAATAAATGAATGAATAAATTTGTTCACCCTTTATTGCTGCAATTCTTTCAATCTCAATACAATACAGAATGCACTCTGAACATCCAGCTTTACCGTGAACAAGACTCAACATGGATTATCTATTTCCTCAAGCAAATCCCTTGATTTCTGTTTGCTTCCTTTCCTGAAGATAATGTTGCTGAGAGCCGTGTGGTTAAGATGACATTCCGGACCATAAAATAAATATACAACTGTTTACCATTAAAAAATTTTAATGTGTCTCCAGCTTTTTTTGGGAGGGGGGCAAATGATTTCCTAAAAAATTCTTTTAGCAGTCCTTCAACAGCTGTGCGGGAAAAAAATGTGGTTTTAATCCGTTAAACACACCAAGGCCATGCTTGGGTATTACAGCAGGCTACATAGACCAAACAGTCTGGAAACACACTTTGAAGTCATGCATTTGGGTGGCACTCATTAAATTAAAGTCGACGTTCTCTGTGCTGAATTGATGGTGATGCTTTGTTTGTCAGTTCTATTGTGTCTGAGGGGTTTGAAACCTCCCACGGTCCCGTTTTATATTTGCAGTTTGTTCTAATGGGCTTGTGTTTAAAAACAATCCGACTCAATAAATCAGAAGGCTAAAGAGCAACCAAACCGTTTATGTGTTGTATTATATATGAAAGATTTATACAACCAGGTATAAAACATAAAAGAAAACAACGTTTTGCTGTTAGTGCCAAAGAACAAAGGAAAATATATTACCTAACGGACCTTTACCAAGCAGTGTCATTAACAAAAATCCTAATATATTTGTGCAGATGATGGAGTCATAAATCAGATAATGCAGTAGAATATGACAAACATGATACAACTGCTGTTGAGATTAGTATCAAAGGTAAACCTTTTAAAGCAGATATAGTGGAGAAGAAGAAAGATTTGACCAGATGCCGATCAAAGACAACGATTTTTTTATGCTACCCATGCAGGTAAAGTGCACTGGGAACTGATAGCCCAGCGGTTAAGGTGTTAAGACTGCTTACAGATCATGGGTTTAATCTCAGCACAGCCAAGCTGCCAGTTTAAACCCTTCAGTTTAAAAAAAGGCAGGGTGGATAAATGATGGAAGGAAAAGTAAAAAGATTTATTACTACATCAATGCTGTCTGAGGAATGGAGAAGTAGTGTACTGGTGCCCATTTTTAAAAACAAGGGTGATGTACAGAGCTGCAATAACTACAGAGGCATAA
>JAOTQW010000023.1:5032417-5045931 GCA_026260075.1 Sisor rabdophorus
TCCAGCAGACCCCCGTGACCCCGGATTCGGAAATAAGCGGGTAAAGAAGATGAATTAATTAATTAATTAACCTAATGTGCATGTTTCTGGACTGTGGGAGGAAACCCACGCAAGCACAAGGAGAACCTGAAAACTCCATACAGAAAGACTCCTTGCCCTTCTTTTTGTAAGGTGACCGTGCTAACCACTACACTACAAAGGGGGAAACGAAGGCTTGTTTCAAGGGTGACTACCATCTTTTACCCAAATGGTAAATGCGTGAAAATCCGGGTTTAAACCCCCACCCCCACCCCCACAATGTTTCCCTTGCTTTAACAGATATCTTCTGCAGATTTCTACACAAGAAGTACTTGTCTTGTGTTCATTTCAAGACTCTTATTTACAATATACTCAAACTAAACATATGTTCAACCCATTAAGTGCCTGAATTTAAAGTTTGTAAAAACTCCAGATTTCCAAATGTTACCAAGGAGAGCATAGGGTGCTTATTTTTTTCTAATGTTGTTGTTTTTTTTTTTTTTTACACTGTCAAAGGTTACCTCATTGTCTTAGAACCTGTTTTGGGTAATTGAAGGTTGCTTGCTGTTACATTACTAACATTTTCTCAGTGATGGGCAAATACTTTTAAGATCTAAACGATTTCAGATAATCAAAGCTGCTATACCTGAAATTGCCCATATAATCATCTCTGAGTCTAACACTGTTCAATTCTCATATATATATATATATATATATATATATATATATTAGTGAACATAATGAGATGTGGCATTCTGGTTGATTGATGTACTTTTTCAGTCGTATTGTAAGGTTCAAGCGCTTCATCAGGCTGCGATTAATTCGTTTTTGCGCGATTTCAGTTATTACGCAATCAAACCTGCGCTGTTAGGCTAAGATTACCAGCGATCTGTTGAGCTGAAGGACTAAAGACTAACTGCATTGGAGGAAAATCGTGCGTCCTTATCTGCGACCGCTTATTAGCGATGCGAACCACGCTGCAGGGACAACGCTACGACTCGGTCGTAAATCCGCCACCGTCGGGAGTGCGTGAGAACGAATGCGGGTTTAGACGCCGGTACAGCAAAATCTGTCCATCAGAACATCTGGGCGGTTAGAAAAAAACCAAGACGCATGGATAATCAAATGAAATAAAAAGAGGGAGGCATGTGCAGCCGTGAATCACGTCGTAATTCCAAAGAAAGAAATATCTCACCCTTTCACTGAGACGCACGATTTTGTCCATTTTTGCTTCATCTTGAAGAAGCTCCCGTAGTTCACTAGTGCTCAGGACCCTGTACCCGTCTGGGCAAGAGTTCACTTCCCTCTTCTGGGACATTGTCGTCCCCGTTGTTTGAAATAAAATTAAAAACCGTATTAAAACACTTGGATTAACATTTCGCTGGTGTAAAGCGCCGAGTGTAACCGAGCCGCGCTGCAGGAGCAGGCGGAGAAGGTCTCTTCAGTATGAAGGCACGCCACTGTTTAGAGACAATGCGAGAGAATATCACACGTTTCACTGGTGCTGCAAGACTTTCTTTCGCCACAAGGTGGCAAACTACTTGTACGTGTCCAACGACTGGCACTTAATTTAAACACATAAACAGCGCACCTGGCTGGTTTACAGGTAATTTGTGGGTGAGTCGAATAGATTGAAGACCACCTGTAGCTTTAAACAATTTGGTACGTCATGTGAATTTCTTTGCAGAGGATTATATCACAAATAAATAACTCGTGCATTTATCTTCTACACTCGCTGATTTCCTAGCTCAGGGGCTCTAAGCAGCTGCTTAGTTTGCTTATGCCTTCATGTTGTTTGATATAAAAAAAAAAATATTGCACCGTTTAAATTCCAGAAATCGTGACAATCTTATAACATTTATTAATTAATTCATCTTATATACCTGCTTATGTATATATATTATATATATATATATATATATATATATATATTACAGACATTAACATGCCTTCAAACAGAAAACTTTCAATAGGCGCCTAAACGTAAAAGCCCACCGTGATGTCATCACCACGCGACAACACACAGAAAAATGGCGACGTCAACCGGGGACCGTTGGCGGGATTTACTTTCTGGTCACGAAATATTTTGTAAATTGCAGGAAAGCAGGCATTTGGAGTCACAGGGGACGAGCCGAAGAATAGTAAAAAATCTTACGTTTTGTCTGAACGGAGATTTATTTGTGTGGGACAACGTGAACAGCGTGTTTTATACTACAAACCTGCGACAGCTTAACTCCGAGTTTAGTTTACACACGACGAATTATCAGGTTCGATGGCTGACGTGTTTACTATTTCACCGAAGGGTTTATTCTTTAACTTTATATTATTCAATTATTTATTCAACTAGAGAGTTTTATTAAAGGTCATTAGCTAGATTTTTGGTATTTGGTTTTAAAAATAGCCCAATACAACTTGTTCGTTGTGAGAGTATTTAAGTCCATTCATTTTATATATTTATTTATTTGGCTGCTGCTGAAAGACTTTTATTGTGTTTTCATTTATTATTTCTCCCCCATCTACAGACTTTGATGTGCATCCACGCACCACTGTTTGAAGTATGTCAGGTTCTGCTCAGTCCCACTCAGTATCACGTGGCTCTCATTGGTCTGCGTGGGGCCACAGTTCTGGAATTACCTCAACGCTGGGGTAAGAAGTCTGAGTTCGAAGGAGGACGCCTCAAGATCAACTGCAAGTAAGTGCAAAACTTCTAGTTTCTCTTAACGCTGTTTTTCATGTGTAAATTGTCTGTAGGTGTTAATTGTTTCAGTGACCTTGTTTGTAATTGCATTCATGGCTTTTCTCAGAACTATACCTGTGGCTGAGCGATTCTTTACAAGCTCGACTTCCATAACCCTGCGTCAGGCTGCTTGGTACCCTAGTGAGACTGAGGAACCCCACCTAGTGCTACTCACCTCAGATAACACCATAAGGTACCCACAGAAGCTGTGAACATATATCTAAAACTCCACAGTTTTATCTCATCTTTTTTGTAAATAATGAATGAATAAATAAAAACTAAATTAAACTTCCCATCTGAAATCGTCCATCTATCCGAATCACCCATGCCTATATTCTTGCAAATCACCTATCTATTCAAGTTATCCATTTTTTAAAATCAGAAATGTAAGTTAGCTTTGTGGTGGGCGATTTTTGTTAAGGAAATGATACCTTAGTGCCTAAGGTTAAAGTGTTGACTGGGAGATCGTGGGTTCAAATCCCAGCACAACCAACCTGCCACTGCTGGTCATCCTGTGTAAGGCCCTTAACTTCTCAGTTGGATTTTTAAAAAGTGTAAGGCAAAGGACGAAGGGCATCCGCCAAATACTAGAACTGTAAATGTAATATGTGATATACTCAGGAAATATTTTATGCACTATAAAGAATAGAAGGAACTTTACTAGTAAGCATTGTAAATGTTTTTGGTCCATTCCAGGAATTGACTAGAACATTTGACTTATGGTACTGCCTTCATTTCGGCAGCCTTTTTAGAAGACAAATAAATGTATTCTGAATTGTGATGTTTCTTTTTCTAGGTTCTATAGTCTTAAAGAACCTCATGCTCCAGCTCGAGTACTTCCAGTGGCTCAGTCTGAGGAAGAAAGCAGCATCCACCACAGAGGGTAAACACAGTCCTGCTGCTGTAATGTCTTGTGGTCTACAGCACAGTATTCAACTTGTATTTAAATCAGAGTTACGAGTTATTTCTCAGAGTAGTAAATCTGAAACATTTTAACTCGGGTCTGGTTGTTTTTCTTTTAGGCGTTCTTACGCAGCCTCTCTGGGCGAGGTCGCAGTAGCGTTTGATTTTGGGCCGATAGTTGACGCCCCTCGCCATCTCAACAGACCGCAGCTAAAGAAAGACTTGCTGGTTTACCCGTTATACATCCTCTATGGAAATGGAGAAACATTTTTGAGTTACACATCTCTCACCTATGCGTAAGACCTCTTATTTGTAAACACAGTCAAGCACATGTATTTGAAGTATAAAGTGCAGTTGTGCAGGAGTTTCAGGTGTTTATATATTATATATAACAATTTTAATAGCAATTATTGTATAAAACAAATAGCTAAAATGCAACAAATACAAAGGTAGAAGTCTCCTTATTTTTTCTGTTAGTGACATTTACAGAAAAGAAGGCATTTAACACAAGGAGAAATTAAATATTGATGTATATAATTTTTTAATGTAATTTTGTAATTTAAATATGTATTAATACTAGAGGTTCTAATATCGTAAATAAATATAATGGTATCAATATTTTTTACACAGCCCTAATCAAAGTTATAAACACATTTTTTTTCCCGTAAACATTTTTAATGCAATTTGTGCAAACTTATTAGAGGATTAAAACAACTCAACATGCAAACGTTGCAGGCTGTATTTAAATGTGACGCCTTAATTTGTATGCGAAAAGATTTATTATGCCAAGCATTTGGTTTTCTGAAAGAGATGCACAAACCAAAGATTTGTGTAATCTCCGAACAATTTGATTATTTTTTATGTATACTTTGTCCAGAAGTTTCACTTTTGTTGTTTTGTGTATGTCTAAGTAACTTAGGGAAGCTCTTGGGTCCTCTACCCATGTATCCAGCTGCAGAGGATAACTACGGCTATGATGCCTGTGCTGTCCTTTGTCTGCCCTGTGTGCCCAACATCTTGGTTATTGCCACTGAAGCCGGAATCCTTTATCACTGTGTGGTGTTAGAGTCGGACGAGGAAGAGGATGGTGGAGTAAGCAAAAATGTTGTACAGTTTAATGTTGTTGTAAGCCTCCATATCATCAAGTATTGGCACTCTAACTCGATAGTCAATTCTGCTACTTCTGTTGATTTTTGTGTGTTATTACACCATAATATGGTGTATAGATAAAGATACACCATTATGCATTTTGTGTGTTTGCTGTGTTTAGGCAGTAGAAAGGTGGTCGAGGGGATCAGAGAGTGTGCCTTCGCTCTATGTGTTTGAGTGTGTAGAATTAGAGCTTACTCTCAAGCTGGCCACTGGAGAGGAAGAGGAGCCAACAGATTCAGACTTTACCTGCCCAATCTGGTTACACAGAGGTTTGAGATTTTACTTTTATTTATTATAATTATTTAAGGATTAAATTTCTGTATTTGCAGCTATTTATAATGTTTGTACTTTGTGTTTTAGACCCTCTGTGCCAGCACAGATACCACTGTACACACGAGGCAGGCATTCACAGCATAGGGCTTGCATGGTTCAACAAACTGCACAAGTTCCTGCAGTCCGGTGAGGAGTAAACGCAATATTTATATTTAGTTAAGTTTCCAGAGAAGAAGAGCTAACGTCACAGAAAATTCTGAAAATATTTAAAATATTTGGAAACTTAACCAGAAATAATGACATTTTTTGGACATTTGGGAAAGTTTGTATAAACTGTACATACCAACAAATATAAACATATTGCTTGGTCATAAGGTGACATACGAGCAAATTAATGCAATTTTTAAAAAATACATTATTGCTGTGGGTTCTCAAGGAATGCACAGTGCAGGTGCAGGCGTGGGCTAAATATTCCTTTAGTTTGCTGTACATGTGATTGAGGTATTTGGAGGGCAGAAATTAGAGCTGTGTGAAAATCGATACAGCTAACTATCACAAGAATTATTTTTAACGATATTCTAACCACTAATGGGTTTGTGCGTGTATGTGCAGGTGAGGAGGATAAGGACAGTCTGCAGGAGCTGGCAGCAGAGCAGCGCTGCATAGTTGAACACATCCTCTGTACTAAACCTCTCATAAACAGGTAGATTACAAATCCACTACAATTATAGAAAGATTACACATATGAACAATTGACAGTGCTGTCTTAAAACAGAGCTGAAAGGAATAGAAAATAATCCACACCTATTTTTTGTTTGTAGTTTACCAGCTCCTGTTCGTGGTTTCTGGATTGTGTCTGATCTGTCTCTAGGTGCCACGTTAATATGCATCACCAGCACCTATGAATGTCTTCTGCTCCCTTTGCTGTAAGACTTTCATTAACTTGACAAGCTCATACTATAAGAATAAACACATTTTTTAAGTCAGCAATTAAAACAAGTAAAAATCAAAAAAATATAATTTAATTTTGTTTATTTTTTGCATTTACTAATGATTAGATTAACCCTCAGTTTGTTCCACAATGACCAGATAATCAAGTAATAATTCGAACAAATTCACAGCAAATGTTACAACCTGTTGTTTTTTTTTTCCATCACCGTTTCTCCTACAGCAGTTCTATTCGTCCTCCCTCTCCTCCTTTGCTGTGTTCGAGAATGGGAGCAGAGGACGGCTCTGTAAGCTCCCCCCTGCGCAACCTAGCTCATGACTCGTTCGAGCAGCACATCCGAAACATCCTGGCACGCAGCTCAACCAATCCGCTTATGCTCAGGTAGGTCTAGTGGATTGGCTGTAAGTGTAATGTAAATGTGGCTTTATATGATGAAGAATGCCCCTATCTCTCTCACTCTCAGGTCAGGGGACAAAAACGCTTCCACTCCTACTCCAGAGTGTCTGCAGCTACTGAGCAGAGCCACACAAGTCTTTCAAGAGGAGTACATTCTCAAGCTGGATATGGCCCGTGAGGAAATGCAGAAAAGGTGTGCGTTTACACACCCAAATTTTTTACAATAAACGCACATCATCCTGCTTCCCAAATCAATTCAGTTGCTGATGCTCCAGTTGTAATTTTTTTTCTGTTTTTGCTACCCAGAGTTAAACTGCTAACCAGTCAGAAGCACAAGCAGCTGGAAGACCTGGCAATGTGTCGGGAGGAGAGGTACTGTACACCACAATGTGTAATAACCACTCGCAGCTAGTGAACAAAATTTCTACCAGTGTTTCTTGGATATCATTTCCTAGAAGCTGTATAAAATGATTTGTTCATGTTGTGTTTTGTTATGAACAGAAAGAGCCTTAGGGAGGCAGCAGAGCGCCTGGCCGTCAAGTATGAGGAATATAAATATCGACAGGAAGAAATTATGAACAGGTGTCGTTTTTTACAGATGTCCCATGTGAAATTTTCATCACATTTATTCGGGTAATCATGAGATGGATTATTTTGGTACTTTGGTGTATGTGTAGGATGAAGAATGTGCTTGGCAGCTTGCGCAATCAGCTTCCTGTGCTATCAGACAGCGAAAAGGACATGAAAAAAGAGCTACAAGTAATCAACGACCAGCTGCGTCACCTCGGCAACAGCATCACACAGGTCTGTTAGACAAGAAGTCACGCCGTCCACTTCTTGGTGCTGCGTCCTGGCACAGAATGTTTGAATATCTAGCAGTGATATACTTAAATTAGCAATCTGAAGAGAACTGGAGCACTGGATTTATCAAAACCAGTCAAGAATTATAGGAGTCTTTTCCAGCACACATAGGGTGAAAGGCAGGGGTACACCCTGGACAGGTTGCCAGTCCATCCCAGGGCCACACATAGACAAACTACTACAAGCACTCACTCCTATAGGCAATTTAGAATCAACCTAATTTACAAGTTTTTAGGAGTGTAGGAGAAAACCGGAGTAAGCATGAGGAAAACCTACAAACACCACACAGAACGACCAATTGGTCTGGGAATCAAAACGGGGACCTTATTACTGTTAGGCAATTAGCCAACCACTATGCCACCGAGCCAGCCAGTCGAGAATTAATTAAAGAAAACGTCAGAACATTTTATACAAAATTTCCAGGGAGTGTTGTAAAAAGTTATTCAAGCAGGTGCTTTCCTACCAACTTAAGTGGTTGACCCTAAGAATTAAAAATAATGAGTCATAAAAATAATATAATGTCTCAAGCTGGTCAATAGATTTCCATAATTTTCACAAGATTGGAGATGTGACAGGACGTTAGAGCAATATTTAAAAAAAAAACAAAAACTCAATGATTAATTCATGAGAAACAGCCTGAACAGCCGGCTGATTTACACAAAGACGGAAATCCTGTTCATAATCTGCTAATCTGTTGTTTCCTAGGTAAACATGAAGAAGGATTACCAGAAGAAGCAGATGGATAAAGGATCGACTTTAGCGCGGCCAACCATAACGTTAAACGTTCATCAAAGGAAATGCATTCAATCAGTCTTAAAGGAACAGTAAGTGAACGGAAGCAAACGCAGAATAACCTGCATAATCAGAATAGTGTTTAAAAAGATGGGGGGGGTGTCCAGCTAACACAAGCATCATCAAATGTAAATCTTCAAAAATTGAACTGTTTTCTTTTAGTCAACTGGAAAAAAAAATCATTTTTAAATCAGTCTATAATGTAAATTGTAGATTTATTCTAAACCCATTTGGAAAAAGTTATACATTTGATTTGCATTTTAATAAATTAGTACTTGATCTTTGGCAAAGTGTTTACACAGAGTTTCTTGTAGTTGGCCAACAGGTTTGCATATGTCTTGAAAGACATTTTGTCTCACTCCTCATTGGAGATCCTCTCCTAGTTATTAAGGTTTTGTGGGTGACAGTTGGCAGCTTGAACCTTCAGTGGGGATGGTGTTTTGGGGTCATAGGCAGCATTGCTCCTCCTCCAAACATGGCAGGTTTAGTTGCTGATGAGAAGCTAGATTTTTTATCTCATCTGACCACAACACTTTCACGCAGTTCTCCTGAGAACTTAAGATGTTTATTGTCAAACTCCAGGCCTAAATTGTGCTTTCTTGAGCAGGGGGACCTAAAAGATGCTCTTGGATGTTAGTCCCTTATATTACCAGTTGTTTTCTTAAACTATAGTCCCAACTGCCTTGAGATCATTTCAAAAGATGATCCTAATTGCTTTCCTAGTATGGATGACATGATAAACAATACACTCTACGATAAATGTCTTTTTTTTTCCTTCTTCTCCAGAGGTGAACACATTGCTGATATGATGAAGCAGATCAAAGACATCAAGAACCATTTCAGTTTCTGATGAGCAGAAGTATTAAGTATTCTGTCTGGAAGGTGAATAAAATTTGAATAAGTGAATACATTTTTTTTTTAACATTTAGGTATGTTTGGTTATAGTTACAGTTTGGAATAGCTATGGAATAATTTATTCTGATTAAAGCACCTAAACTGAGCTTGGAAAGACATGCCAAATAAACTAACAAAACTGTATGTATGTATATGTATATATAAAGCCCTATAGCTCTCTCAGATAGGCAGGCAGGCAGTTAACATTTGGGAATTGATTGTTGAAGTGTGAGAAATCATTTAAATTAAACCCGGGGTGGTATTTTTAGTACAGTCTGGTTTATTAGATTTATTAGAGTCTTTTCACATTGGCCGGAAACTGTTCGCTTTCCGCAAAGCAAAAATAACTGTAGAATCATACCAGATCAGAGAGAAACTTGAGTGAATCCACAAAGGACGAGACTGTCATTTCAATTTTTGCTTAAATTTAGTTAGAAATAATTAGTTTCTCTTGTGTGGTTCTCAGAGTACATTCAATAACTAAAAGCAGCAAATAATTCAGTTTAGCGTGTGTTTGTGTGAGAGAGCATTGAGTTTTACATGAAACAAAAGAGAAACCTAAATCTAAAAAAGCTAGAGAGGCACTGGTTTAAAAAAACTTCACATTTTGCTGCTCACATGTCATCAGTATATTTTGTGTTGTTCAGATGGGAGAAGGGCAAAAGCTGCATTTTCTCTATCATCAAATGTTTTTTTTACAAAAAGGACAAAGCAGCAAGTGAATGTGTTGTGCTATAAACAAAGACGTTGAGTAATTCATACAAATGTGAGTCTCATGCAGAAACAGACAAATCGCCAGCTTCTAACCACAGCAACTATCTGGACTGGTAGATTTTATCATAAGAACATAGCAGCATCTACGCTCTTAGTGTCCTGTCATCTGACCTTAGGGCCACCTTGCAGATTTCAGTTTCTTATGAACGAATGATTAAAAATCCATATCTCCAGTGTCAGACATGTTAATAATGAAAAACTTCACCAGACCAACCACCAGATATTCTCGATTTCTCAGAGTATGAAAATATTTAAAAGAAAAAAAAAAAAGGAAACTGCACAATACTGATATAGCACGGGTAAGAACTATGAAATGATTCACAGACGCCAGGAACAAAACTGGAAAGCCAAATTAAATTAATATACACATTCTGTATACACATCTATATACAAATACTACTTGCAGATCCTTCATCGGTCCGTGTGTTTTAGGCCCAGCAGATGAGAGGGACACAAAGGAACAACACATTGAGGTGTTTCACATTTAAACACGGGTCCGAAGAGCTGTAGGAAATAGACATAGTGTTCTCTCTCATGTGTCAGGGCGTTTTTGTTTTTGGAGTACCTTGGAGTTTTTTGTTTTGTTTGAGTTAAAAGCCTGGGCCATCTCTTTGTCAGTATTTCTGCCAGTCAGCAAAGTCTGGTAGATATGCTTAGAGGTGCTGGAAGATGAAAGAAAATCCTATAGATGAATGTGTTTAAAAAAAAGAAAAAGAAAGAAAGAAGACTGCTGGATTAAAAGGGCGCATCATGTCTCAGGCAGCTGGCTGATGTCTGTCAGGTTAGTGTCATTAAGAATGGCGCGGATTCTCTCTAACGACTCTGCCTGCCGGATTCTCTCCAACTGGACCTTAGAAGAGGAGGCAAAAAGTAGAGATGAATAGAGATCGACCCTGCTATTTAAAATAACCATTAAATTATGGGTGGAAAAACTTGATTCTTTGATAAATTCAGACAATCCAAAATCAATTGAATATAACAGAAATTTGACAAAGGCTTTTGATTTCAAGATGTTAATATGGTAATGTTTATAGAAAGCCAAATTTGGAATTCTAAATCCTGATGGTATATAGCGCAAAAGACGATCTGTGGCATCTAAACAGTTGTATGATGTTGGCAGAGAAATTAAAAAAAAAAAAGATTTGATCAAATTTCCCCTATCGTAATATGCTATTTATAGGTTAATTTAATAGAGTTGCTAAAATTAATCTGGTGCAATAGTCATAAACATGTTGCATGTTTGATGATCTTACTGTTCAATTCTGTTTTGGTAACTATATCCGATAATATGTAGCTGGTATCCGATATCTGCATTTACACTATAGATGGCAAAATAACCCAAGGTGGACGTACTGAGTGGGAAAGAAAGTAAAAATGGTGCAATAATCAACGCAATGGATGAAAATGAAATGATCATTTAAAATGTTGCTTGCTCATCAGTTTTAAACGTCAGCAAATCAAGGCTTTCTTTAGGCAGAGAACCACTGAGAGAAAACGTAATGTGTACGCGTTTGTGTTTACAATCAGCCCTAGCGTAGGGGGAAAAAGAAAACTGCCCCTAAATTTTTAAACTGCCCCTGATTTGCGTTTCAAACATTTTAGTAAACAAAATAAATTAATATATAAATATACACACTTGTAAGTTATATATTATCAATATTGAAGCCATCCTGAGTTGATATCATGCACCATCACTGCTTATTCACACAATGTACATATTCAACTCATATCTGATTTTTTTTACTATTTTTATTAGTAAGGCCTAAATCTAATTTCAAAATATCAGAATCCATATGCTTCTTTTCTGCTTAGACCGTCATGAGTCGTATCCTATCTGTGCCACATTAGAGAAAAAATTGAATTGGGTCACTTGATGCATGCAGAGTAAATGTGGCCAAAAAACCTTCAACTGCAGTTATTTGTGTAACCTCATCATATGAATGTCATTATTCATTTATCAATAGATATTACGTCATTTATCTTCTATACCCACTTATTCCCTAACTAAAGCTCACAGGGGCCTGCTGAAGCCTATCCCTCCTATTCCTCTGATGGGCAATTTAGGATTACCAATCAACCTAATGTGCATGTTGTTGGACTGTGGTAGAAAACCAGGTAAACTAGAGTTAACCCACACATGCAAACTCAGAAAGACCCCTTTGCACAGAAATAGAATCTGTGACCATGTTAACCCTACGTGACCACACCACCCTGTGTAAATTGTTATTGGACATAATATATACTGTAATTTATTTCAAATGTGAAATCTCAACCACACATACAACTACATGTATTAATGTTAACATCCGCACAACCGGGACTTCTTATTTATGCTTATTCACGTGACCATGCTCTAATTTCCCGCCCAAACCTGCCAGTACCACTGAAATTACATAAGAGATTAGATTAGCATTGTAAATCCAGTTAAGATAAGGAGATAAATTTGGACACTCGCTGGTAATGAACTTGTTCAGTAACAAGTTTTGGCATTTTAGCCCCCACCAAAAAGTTAAATTTACCTGAAGAGTCTGTGAAAGTTTGACAAAGTCTCTCTGGACCTGCTCACTGACGTCCAGCTCTGTCTGTAATCGCTGTGCTTTGTCTTTCTCCTCAAACACTTGAGTTTCTAGTGCCGTCTAAAAAAAAAAAAAAGTTTCAGACCTGAGATTTACATGGGTTTCCATCAGTGTCTTTCTATCTGTCCAACCTAAATGGCAGTAGAAAATTAACTCCTCTCACTGGTAAATTTTCCAATTTTTACAATTGCTCAGGGGCCCTTAAACAGCGATCTTCCAATTTAAGTCCAACACTATAATTACTGTGATACACCTTTACGCAGGAGAGACTTGTTTTTAGTAGTTTACTTAAATTAAAACATTATTAGCCAACTTAACATTTGCGCTGCTGTAATGTGAACATTTGCCAGCTGTAGCATGTCCAAATTTCATTCTTGCTACCCGTAACCATACTATGCGGAAGGATTTTTTTTTTACTGGTCAGGAAATACATGCATACTTGTAGTACCATACAATGTAGTACCTACTCAAGTAGTATGTGATTTTGGAGGGAGCTTGCCGCAGTGTTTTTGAGGGCTGTCAACCAGTAGTTGGCATAGCAAAAACCTCCGTAACAAACACCCAGCATCCCGTGTCACACTCGATAGCTGGTCAGACATGCATTTTAAAGTATAGTCGTCTGATCTCTAAGATAAATGCTTTACATTATCCTTATAATATAGTGTTTTTTATACTTATAAATATAATAAAAACAGTAAATTGCAGTACATCACTTGTATTTTTAATATATAATATATAACATTATTCGTAAGATTTAAAAACAGTTTAAGGAAATTGCAGTGTTGTTATTGGGACCCAGAATGGATTAATAGCATTTCAACTTAATTTCAATGCAGAAAATGTATTTCACATAAGAGTAATTTGAATTACGTGTGTGTGGCCCTGCGATAGACTGGCAACCTGTCTACCCCTGCCAGCAGACTCCGTGACACGAATAGAAGGTATAGAAAATTAATAAATAAATGAAATCTAACATTCTAGTTGCCATTTAAATTTATTAACAAATTCAGATGTGATATAAGGAAAAACATTAAATTAAATTAATGAATGCTGAGGCGGGCAGTGGTTTGTGGTTACCCAAGTTAATAAATCTTTTGAAATGGCAAAAAAGTGTAATGAATGTTACTGAGCAAATTTTATTAACATGATCGCACCTTGTTGGAGAGAGCGCCTTTAAGCTGTTCCTCCA
>JAOTQW010000023.1:5069535-5083690 GCA_026260075.1 Sisor rabdophorus
ACAAACACACACATATACATACACACACACATTTATATAGAGTGAATTTATCACAGAATGATATGGTTTTGTCTTGTTTAAAAAGACTTTTATTTAAGTCACTTTATCCACTCAAGTGGTATAACTACATATTTACTCTTTTTTTACTTATTCTCCTATCAGAATTATATTATGTTTTTATTTCCCTTATAAATTCATTTTATCATGTTAATAACTTTATTTCCTGTTGTGTAAAACAGGATAATGTGTGTTTTGGATAAAGTATGACTTGCTTTTTTGTCCTATTAGAGAGCTATGAAAGCTGACAAAATTCAGCCTGTCTATGTCTATAGGAGGCTCTGTAGCATTTAAGAAGGAGAAGCTTTAGAAAAAAAACACAGGAAATATCAAATCGGTTGCCAAATTAGTCTGAGAAATGTGTGTGCTTGTTGGTAAGCCACAGAAAGAGGAACAAAGACTCTTAAATCCATAGCCATACTTTTAAAGCACTAAATAAACTACGCTGGATTTTAAATAATGAAGTAAATTTGTGTTGCGTTTGAGGAGCTTAACAACATAGAATGTTACATTGTGATTTTTTGTTTTTTTAATCATCAGGATGGAATTTCAGACATTTCTCTGGATGATGTTAGTAGGTGTCTTTGCATCAACCGTGGTGATAGTGCTTGTATTCATCATTGTCAACACGTGCATGAGAAGAAACTGTAAATGTAAGCATTCTATACATCTTTTTATATTTTATAGAAAAAATGTATATAGTGTTATAGCTGTTATAACTTTTTACTAATGTTCTTTTAAAGTTGTTTAACTTTTAGGACAAACCTAAAATAATGTTTTTAAAGCATTTTCTCAAAGTATTGTCAAATATTCTTAAAATATTAAAAGAAAACTGCACGATATTGGTGAAAAAAAAAACGAAACAGGTATTGAGTCAATGTTGAATCAATCAGGAATAAGATGTTTGTGATGCCCAGGTGAACACATTTTGGCAGTATTTTTATTTTTTATTTTAAGCTAAATTATTAATATTAATAATAATATTTTAAACAGATAACAGACTTAATAGATACAACTTGATTAGTACCACTTATTTTTTTCAGCTGCCAAAAATGCTGAAACATCCAACAATCCAACTAACTCAAAGTACGAATTGTAAGTAGAAATTATAAGAATAAACTTTATCAGCTCATCTGCTCCTCCAAAAGATCTATGACCTAAGACATCTTTTTTTTTTTTGCAGGAGCAACACTTACAAGCCGGATGTTCAGGAAGCTATACGACCTCCGCTGCCTCCAAGAGCCCAAATTGATACAGAATCCTGTAAGGATTGTCATTTTATCACTTACCTACTCTGATCAAAGTCTCATCAAAGAATAGTAGTTTTTTAGAGTAATTAAAAAAAGCAAAACGGTGGCTTTGTAGTTAGCACTGTTACCTCCCAGCAAGAAGATCTTTCTGTGTAAAACTTGCATGTTCTTCAGAAACATGTACATTAGGCTGATTGGTGATTCTAAATTGCCTGTAGAAGTGAGTGTCAGTGTGGAGTTTGAGTGCTCTCCAAAAACATGTATGTTAGGTTGCTTGTCAGTTTTTGTGGCCCTATGATGAACTGGCCACCTGTCCAGGGCTTACCTCCGCTGGTTTTCACACTTTTAGAAATCTAGGATAGACTCCAGCAGTCCCCTGTGACTTAAATTAGCGAATTGGCAGGTATAGAAGATAAATAAATAAAAAATTTTTGAAAGGAGGGCACAGAAGACTGTTACTATGAAAGCTAGCTTAATTCACATTAACAGTCCATAAAATGAAAATGAAAAAATCAGTTCAGTGATCACATATTTGGTTTTCCATAGCTCATACCTTAAGCTTAGTGTTAAAAATACGAAATGTCGTACACTCTCTAAAGATGTAAACAAATCTAATCAATTCTATTCGTTCTGCTGCTCTAACTGAAAAAAAATCTAATTGTCGCCAATTTGTTTTTAAATTTAGTTTAATAGTCACCTCTAACTGATAACTTTTAGAAAGTTTAAAATGGATGGTGGCGTGGCACGAGAAGGCTGAAATAAAAAAATCTGCAAAAGAGGGACCTGGCGAAATAAGTTTAAATGAAGATAAAAAAGTTAGGGCGGCACGGTGGCGTAGTGGTTAGCAAGGTCGCTCACAACAAAAAGGTCCTGGGCGTGGGGTCTTTCTGCGCTGTGTTTGCATGTTCTCCCCAGGCTTGCGTGGGTTTTCCCCGGATAGTCCAAAAACATGTGCATTCGATTAAGTGTTGATTTTAAATTGCTCATAGGTTGTACACCAGGGTACACCCTGGACAGGTCACTAATCCATTGCAGGGCCAAACACACAATCACAGGCACTCACGCTCACTACTATGGGCAATTTAAAATCACCAATCAACCTAATGCACATGTTTTTGGACTACCCGGAGATGCAGAGAAAACATGCCTAGAAAGACCGAGAAATCGAACCCATAACCCTCTTGCTATGAGGCGAACGCGCTAACCACTATACCACCGTTCTGCCCTATTATTAGATTAAAAATAAAAAAATTTCTATCAGATCAACAGAGTGTAGCTGTAGATTATCCTAAAATATTAACTAAATATCATCTTTGGTTTGTAAGAAATTTAGTGCCTGTTATTTGTTTTTATTAAATGGCTATAAAGGCTAAGTGGAATAAAGCGATTTAATCCGCGTTATATTAGCAGCATTTTTTGTGACTGCGCTATTAATGTATTAGGGAAACTTAAAAAATTCCACATACAACTGTTTAACATACCTGTTGTTTTTTTGTTCAGCTTTCAAACGCACCCCTAGACACCCCCTTCTGTTAAGAATCATTTTAAAACTGTTAGAAACTTTTAGAAGTTAGTTATAAACGTGATTACCATCTAAAACTCTCATGTAGTGTAAATTGATTTGACTACTTTATTTTTGGCTACCAAAAAAAAACCTTTCTTTATATTTGCATTCCATGTAACAGACCATGTTCTGATCTTTCCTGTCATTCACAGAAAGTTTCTTCTTTATTACTGTTTTTGTATCACTTCCTGATTTGTTACCTTCCATTTTGTTAGTTTTTGCATTTCTATGTTCCTCTTCCACAAAAATGCTTTCAGACTGCATTTTAAAATGTAAATGATATTTTAGGATTAGTTATTACTAACAAATCATCCAAATATTCTTTTTTTCCAGTGAGTAACAGTTATGAGGACATGCCTGAAATCCCTGTGGTAGATGTCAAAACATCCTCGTTACAGAACCTCGATCACAGGCTCCACCCTGACACCCTAACCAACTTTTTGGACAACAGCAGTGTCTCTGAAAGCTACGATGATGTAGACGCACTTCAAAACGGTAAGGTCGAATAACCAAATTTTCTTCCAGAAGCATCTCGAAGTTATGTCACCAGATGTCCACTTGTATAATAAGAGCATAGGAAGATGTTTCATTTTACATTACGCTCAAATAAAGACAGTTATTTTGTCAGACAGAAAAATACATATATACAATGTAAACCACTTTAAACCACTTTTTTTCCCAAAAACGTCATAAGCAACACAAGCACAACAATCTTATCCTGAACATTTTTTATGTTAAATTACACAAATATAAAGTTTTTATTTCAATAGTGGGCACTGGGACACCATTACCAGAGAAGAAAGCTTAATTTACAATGTTAACAAAAAGTTATAGGTGGCTTAGGGCATCTTGGAAAATGCTAATTATAGCCTCACAGTACTTAAAGCCTACGTTCCACCATCCCCGCAAATTGTTTTCCAAAATCATGTCTCCTGCCATGTCTACAGACCAGAGAAAACACTACTACAGTACATAAGTCATTTACTAGTAAGAAAAATTTATAGAACAGTTAGTAACAGTACTAAAATACATAAAAATAAAACCCGATTACACATTGCTGCTGTAAACCAACTACACAAGCTATGCGTTACTATCAAAACATCCAAATTTAAATTGCACCAAACTTGTCCAAAAGAAATACTGCAACCACAGTAGCCTTTTGGACTCCTGTGGTGGACTCTAAAATGCTTTAAGGATTCTAAGTTTTAAGTTTATACTGCCCTCTACAGTTAAGATAAAATAATTGGTGGGAAACATAAGGAGTCAAAATTTGATTCTAGAATCGATTCCTAATCTACCTTTTTTTCTCTAATTCTTTTGCTGTATAAATACATGTTTACATCTTGACATTTTTAGCATAATTGGAGTTTATCTGCTTTTTGTTTATAGTTGGAATATCTGTATGGCAAGATCAGCCATCTTTAAAAAGATGATTTGATTTGATAAACGTTTTTTGATTAAAAAAAGTTTGTTCAGGATGAATTGGGGACATCCTTGGCAACAAAACCGCCACCAACTGAGTAAACTTTACTTTACGATTTACGTCGATTTAAAATTTGTAAGTATATACAAACTGATGCTAACAATATATACTTACATTTGTCAAAGACTGTCATCCAGAATAACTTAACAGTTAAAAGTTAGAGCCTTGCTTAAGAGTCTATCAGTGGGAATTAAGATTAAAACTTTACCATAAGCAGTCCAACACTTACATTTTGAAATGATTTACTTTCTATTTCAGTGTATTGCTATGTTTTGATAGCAAGATAGTTTGTTCTGATAATTAATTTTTATTCATACAAATCTTTAAGCAGTGCAAGGAAACAATGAAGATGCTGCATCATTACCAGATTACCTGGAAGTGGATCCAGCGGATGACTCAGAAAACTATGACGACATCGATCAGCTTCACGAGGATGAGGACTATGATGACGTGGAATAAAAGACGAGACTTTTGCACAAAATTTTACACTTTACTTATTTTTTTCTCCCATGAACTTGAGATTTTTTGTAGCTATCCAAGTATTTCTAAGAGCTGTGTCTGGCTCGATTAATTTAAATTAATAACAATAAACAGTTTTATATGTGATATGGTTATATATTGTCAATTTAGATAGGAAGGAGAGAAATGTCCTCGGTTACATTGAGACACACTTTTCTTTTAACAAACAAATATTGTATACAAATGATACATTTTTAAATAAATAAACTAAATGGTGTTGTAGAGTCTCATGTTAAACATATAATAAATAGTTTTCTGATCAAAATGGAATATTTTGGCCTCCGTATGAAGAGCTAAAAATTGCATAGAATCACCATAAAAAATTATTTTGTAAAAATCCTACAAAATATAATACATAGTAAATTAGCTTTATACCAAATTTTATTGGTGACTGGGTGTCCAGGGGTAGCTCTGCCTTTTAGGCTGACTCCAGCAGACCCTCGTGAGTATTAGCAGGTATAGAAGATGAATGAGTATACAGATATACCTTCTATTAAAAAAGAAAGCATAAAGTATTCACAAACTTTTATTTGCACTTACCAACCAAATGAGGAAACCGTTATCAAATGTTTTATGTTAAATATAGACTTTATGGTTTTAAGGAATACACTATGTTACTAAAAGTTTGTGGTCAGCTGATCAACACAAACAAATGCAATATCAAATATTTCTTTCCAGATTTATTTCGTTTTTTGCTATTTCTAGTAAAACTTTCTACTCCACTGTAAGTTATCGCTTCTTTCCGCTTCAACAGCATTAGTGGGATCAGACACTAATGTTAGGTAAAGAGGTCTGGGGTGCAGTCGGCATTCCAGTCCATCCCAAAATTGATAAGTGGTGTTAAGATCATTACCTATGAACATTTTTTTTCAATGTAAAAATAACATTACAGTGTTATTTTACAACAGTATGTGATAAAGGAGTTCAGGAGCTTTGTGCTCAGGGTCATTGTCATGCTGTGTTGGAGTCTCTCAGTTCCAGTAAAGGAATAATGTAACGCTACAACATACAAAAACATTCGAGACAACTGTGTGCTTCGTATTTGTAGAACCAGTTTGGAAAGGAAGCACATATAGCTAGTCCATCAGAGCCTCACTCACCCTCTCACACATGTTGGCTGAACCCAGGCTTTCTTGCTGTAAGACAACAGTGATGAGCATTGAGCCACAGTGCTGCCCCTATATAAATACCAGTCACCTTAAAATATTCCTTTTTAAGGAATTTTTCAATTCATCTTGCATACCCGTTTATTCCCTAACTCTGGGTCACAGAGTCTGCTGAAACCCTTACCAGTGCAAGTAGAGCAAAAGGCAGACGTATACCCTGGACAGCCTTGCATCATTTAGTCGCTCAGACTTTTGTCAATTAGCCAGAAAAAAGTTTAACCCACAGTGAAGATACTTGTAGATTTATATATATTTATTTTTGCTTTAAAAAAAAAAAAAAGAAAGATTAAAATAAAATGGCTCTGGCTCAGGTCAAACCAGTGTTTTGTTTTGTTTTTCTATGTTTGAAGTAGCTCCACATTAGTGATCACTGTTGCACAACACGACTAAAAAAATTGCAACAGCTTAGAACCTGTCCTGTCTGAAACCCAAACCTGCAGTCTATCCAAATGTCAGTCAGGGTCTTGGAAGCAGATTGGAAGGGGAACAAAAAGTATCCGCTCCTACACCACAGGACTTGAGTTGATCCCAGTCTTTTTATACAGCACGAGAGAGTTTTTGAAGGCATGATGGGATTACTCCACGCTGTCGTTTAACCACCCAAACGCTGGCCCTCACCCCAGGGAAAGCCCCCTGGGCGCTCCTCGGGGAGGGGATTGTAGTTGGGATCATCTTCTGGTGTGTCAAACAGCATTTTACTGTGGAGAGAAACCAGAGTCAGATACACATAAAGTAGCTCTCATTATGCACTGGATCGCAGATAATGTGGATCTGCAGTTCTTCTAGATATGAGTGTCATAAAAATGCTTTATAAACCAATGATAATATTGCTTTTATTTACTCAATTTAAGTACATGACTGTTTAAAAGAAGCAGATTTTCTCTCTAGAGAAAATCTCTCTAGTCAAAAACAGCAGCAGGCTGTTTGTTAGTTTCAAAGTAATAAAGTAAAATAAGAAAAACCGAATGCGAACGCACAGAAAAAAAGGTGTTCGTAGCCATCTGCTGCCACCAGGTTGGTTGGGAAATATATCCTCCAGAAAGAAATAAACATGCCCCACTGCGATTCCTGCAGAGATAAATTCAGATCAAAAACAATAAAACTTTGAAGATGACCTAGATGACCATAACGAGGCATGAAGCTTTGGTTTGGTTTATTTATGTACCTAAAAGATCTACGATGATGGAGTTGCCCAGCAGCAGAGAGAATCCCATAAGGACCCAGGGCAGGAAAGGGGCTTGAAAGTTGAGCAGGCCAAAAAAGTTCATGCGTACGTTGGGGTTTCGTCTGCTCCAGACGTACACCAGCATGATTGTGAATGCCTGGCCCAGAAACACCAGACTTACAAACATCCCAAATATCTACGTGTGCATTAAAGAAACATTATGGGTTCCAATCCCAGCACCAACAAGCTGCTACTACTAGCTCCTAATCAACGCCTTTAACCCAAAATCAATTGGTTAAATAAAAATCAAACAAACAGCGAAAACAGCAAGTAGAAAAATACATAAATATTTATCTCTGTATTTTAATAATTAATGCCAATGCTATAAAAATAAGTATAGAAAACTACATACAAAAACTTACTTAGAGCGAAAACTATTTGTACTTGTATGTCCCAAAAAAAATTTATTTAATTGATTAATTATAACCATCATTTCCAGACTAAGCTGTATTATTTTTAGCCACAACAATTGGTACTTAATTGATAACAAACTACCTAAAAATTTTAAGGGTGCCTGTTAAATGCCAAAGATGAAAATGTCAAAAAGGAGGAAGGGGGGGCAAATTATATAAACAAGATATGAAAGGTTTATCAAAAAGTTTCAAAACATGGACCCCACAGTCACCAGTCACAGAGAACATAGCCTTGCGAGTCGTAAACTGCATGGTGTCTTAAAATCTCTTGAATTTATTTTATGGCATTGTGTTTGTCTCTTTTTATCTCTCTCTCTGATCTATTGCAAATTCAGTGAAAATATCCTTCATATTTATTTCAATAAATTCCAATTTATTCTTATAAAATCAGTCATGTTTCCAAATTCTCAAAGAAAAGTTTCCAGAAATGTACTGATCATTTTTTATGTTGCAACCCTATACATAGTACAGTAACATCCCCGGGATTGAAATAAAAGATACAGTCATAAGAAGGCCACCGAACAGGAACATGAAAACAAAGTCAGCGGTTCTGCCCCGGAATGAGCCCTCCTCCAGCATTCGACAGTAGCGGTATCTGTGTGGAGACCATGTTAAGGACTGAAGGACTGTTAAGTGATCCTGCATACCTGTTATTTTACTAGCAAAGAAAGACAAATTTACAAAATGAAAAAATTATTGAAGGATACAAAAATATCATGTTGAACAAGAAGTTGAAGCCGACCGGGCCGAAGAATAGAAAGTTGGTCACAAGTCGCCATACCTGGGGGTTGTCAATGGTGGGTTTAGAGACTGAATGATGAAAGGGTGAAATGTCTTAGGGGAAACGGGATACTCACCTGGTAGTGCTTTAATATCAAATCAGGGTTAAAGTACAGCTGGAAAGGCGTAATAAGTTCTAATTGCTGTGTGTGAAAGAGAGGAAGAGAGAGAGAGAGAGAAAGAGGGAGAAACAAAGCAAAAGGACAAAGAAAGAAAGGAAATTATTAAATAGAAAAAAAAGTCATGCCGCAGTTACTGCGCATTTCCCCATCGTTAAAAATGTCTGTTCTCTATGCTATGATTACAGGTAAAGTCCATGCTATGATTACAGGTAATTCATCCACCACGACGATTGACATCTCTGCAGCATGATGTTTGAACTTGGATGGAAAACAAGAAAATGTAACCAATAAAGTATCCGATATGCAAGTGTACCTCGGAACTTGAGCAGAAGTCTAAAATCATCAGGGAACTTTCACACAACAAAAAGAAATATGGCGTCTGTCTAGTTGGCAACTCATCATAACTTTAGAACTGTAAAGTTTCACAACTTTACATGCAACTTTACGTGCATCTGTAAATGTTTAAACATGTGATTCTGTGTTAAATATTAAAATGCTGTGGTAGTACAAAAGCAATAAAACACTTGATAGTGAATGGATTGTTGTCAGGTCCAGGCAGATGATTAAGTATGTTAGAAAGTATTTTATTTCGTATCTTTGGCCATACTGCAAAGTCAAAGTTGGAAATAAAAGACTTTTATTTCCCCGAAACTGTGTGTTTACTAAAGGCCTTATCAGTTGATTTTTGAAGTGTAAAGAACTTATCTGAAATATTGATGAACTTTTTATTATGCTCTATAGCACACGTCATAAAGGCGTCATAGATTATGTCCCCACATGGAAATCAATCAGCTGATCAAACCATCCCGTCTTTTTTTAATATATATATTGTACAAATGTCTTGGGATCAGCTCAAAATAAGTGCTCAGTGATCTGAACTATTTGTAACACCACTTACACACAGCTGTTAGTTAACCGCTAAGCTAACACGCTAGATAGCAAATTAGCAAAGTCCGCAATAACATCATCATCTACAAACAAGCAGAAAGGTTAAGATGGCACGTTTTCCCCGTATTTTACTTACAACAGCCGCTGTAGTGAGTACACAGGCAGTTGTGTACGTCCTTGTAACCACTGGGATTTGTAAATATTCTTGCTGGAATGTTTGGTAAGCCATTTTTCTGGCCTGACGACTGTTACACTTCCGGGATCTTTTGACACGTCGAAGCAGGAAAAAACTAATCAAAAGGGCGGGGTTGAAAATATTGACACGTGTTATTGGCTACTGAGAGAGTTCAGGGCACGCGCTGCATTCTGATTGGTCGTCTAGCTAAGCTTTCCGCCTGCTTTAAAAACTTTTTATTGGCTAAATTCTGAAAAGATCACTGTTTCTCACATATGTTGCATAGGCGCTTATTATGGTCTACCTAGTGCCCTAATAATAAAATCTATTTGGGATTAAAAACGGACTCCTGCAGCCCGCGTTTAAACATTTTTAACCTTCGGGAGAAAATGCAATTTTCGTAATGGTAGTATATATATATGATTCATTTGGAGACATTTTTATTCATTGTTTATATCGATAAAAAAAAATTAGTACTGATCTAAAAAAAATAGGGAAAAAATCCTGACCACAAGAGGGCAGTGAACTGACGTCATACGTTATGTTTAGTGCCACGAAGAAAACTTTTTGGCGCGCGGGTATTCGGATATGGCAGAGAACCGAGAAATAAACAGTAAGAAGCTTTGTTTATCTTTTTAATTCATTGTAGTTTTTTTTTAATATTAACATGTCTGAATATTATAAAAGTTTTCAAGAGCATTTTTAAAACACTGATAATTTAATGCAATAAGAAATGTTATTGTTTAAACTTTGCCTGTGAAGGATTTTTAGTGTATACTATATCTCCAAAGGTTTGTGGTCACCTGACCATCAGATCCGTATGCGGTTCCTCTCCCACCTGTTTCTAGAAATCTGGAAGCACACAGTTGTCTAGAATGTTTTTGTATGTTGTAGCATTACATTATTCCTTTACTGGAATTGAGAGACTCCAACACTGTTCCAGCATGACAATCACCCTGAGCACAAACCTCCTGATCTTAACACCACCGAACACCTTTGAGATGACCTGGAATACAACCACACCCCAGCCCCCCCTTACCTGACATTAGTGTCTGATCTCACTAATACTGTTGAAACTGAAAAAAGAGATATCTCACAGTCAAGCTTCACATTGAAGTGGAAAGTCTTATTAGAAGAGTGAAGCTTCATCCAATAGCAAAATCAATCTGGAATAAAAACAATGTTCAATGCTCAGGTGACCACCAACTTGATGAATTAATTAATGAATGCATGTTTTCTGGCTTTATAGTGAAAAAATACTGACAGAGAAAAAACACACACTAGCAATGTCTTTTGGGGTGGTGTGGGGGGTGGGCAGAGTAAGGACCCAAGCCGGAAACTGAACCGCTTGCGCATGTAGGCAAATATACTGTAAATGTTATAATAAACATTCTATTACATGCTCATCTAAAGGGCAATGTAAAAAGATTATTTAAGGCTTTATTTATCTAATTCCTTTTGAATAAAATGTTACAATAGAAAAGGCAAGTCAAAACCAAATGTTATTGTGTAGTGTGATAGTGAAGTTGCTAGTAAAAATTATTGCTTGAGTTAATTAGTCTGTTTATTAATTTTAATGTAACCAGTCAGTGTAATATTTCACAGTGGGATCCGCAGATTCACTAAAACTATACGAGGCGCAATTCTTTGGCTTCACCCCGCAGACCTGCATGATGCGGATGAACAGCGCCTTTCAGGACTGTCTGTATGAGATGCTCGTAGTGGTCGAGTCTGTGTTTGTCCGAAAACTGTCGCAGGGCAAAGACCCGCCCGAGGAGCTCCGTGTAACCACACGAGAGTGCACACAGAAACTGCTGCAGTTCCTGCAGGAACGCTTTCTAAAGCTGTCGGCTCGTATGGAAGCTCTGCTGGTCAACGGTGTGCTTTCGGTCCCGGAAAACGTGCTTCTGCCTGAAGATGAGTCGCATCGCAAATACCCGGCAAGCGAAGAACAGCTACTAAAGCTGGAGGCTTCGATTACGGAGCTACAAAAATCTTATGAGGCAGAGGTATGCGCCAAACAAGCTCTCCTGGCAGAGCTAGCGGAGCAAAAGGAAACGCAGAAGCAACTGGATGAAGTGCTGCTGTGGATCGATGAGCTGCGCTTATCCTGGAGGAAGGAGGGGATGGGAAACATCCGTGATAGCTTCCAGAAGATGATTGAGACTGTGAACCAGCTCCAGTGTGAGATGGAAAAAATCTGGAAGCAAAGCAAATCCATAGATCATGTGTAACGCTTCTATTTTCTTGTTGCACACCAGTGGGCGCTTGCTTGTACAAAAACCATCCATCCACAAGGAGGTGCCAAAGTATAGATAAATTATACCTTTCTGTCAAACTGTATAATGTGCTTTTTTCATCAAGAGCTCATATTCATAAACCAGGGTTCTTGCTCCACCAAATCCATTGTCCATGGTCAGGTTTATGTCGATTCGCCTCTTTTTATCTTCAGCGCAAGGAGATCAAACTGAATTTCTTATAATCTCAAACCTTGTGTGCACAGCAGGAGTCCGTGGACGCAATTCAAACACTGTTTTTACAACATTGTACATTGTGTATCTTCCACCGTTCTTGTAGATAGTGTTTTAGATTATTTTAAAAGCACTTTAGCTTTGAACAATTGAATCATTCTCTTTCTATATTGTACTGCTAATATTAAAAGTCTGCTTTTTGTTCAATGACTCTAATTGTTCAATTATTACCAGATGTGTTATTAAAGGGTAAGTTTCAAACAGCTTTAAAAAAGACTAATGGTGACTAAACAACAAAAAAAGAGGCACAAAGCATACAGCAAGAGGCATAAAGCTACAGCATTAGGGCTGGGTATTTGCAAGGCCCCCTGATACAATACAGTATGGATACACAGTACTAATACACAGATCACGGTACAATGTTTTGTAATACTTAAAATTTGAGAAGTAAAGAAAAGCTAAATGTACAACAAATACAAAGCTGAAGGCACCCTTTTTTAATATGCTTTGGAGACCAGGAGTGATGGAGGTAGTTGTATTTATAATAACAAATCTGTTTATAAAACATTTAAAATATGTATCAATACTAAAGGTTAAAATATTGATACACTATCTTAGAACTATTGCAATTTTAGGATGATGTACTCCTTCCTCTAGGTCCATATACTAATTTATTAAATAATTATAATGAAAGAAAATAGTATATTAAAAATGAAGGGACTGGTCTTTCTTGTAGACAGTGTTAGAGGTTAAAACTGGGAAGGGCGTCGGGGGGAGCAAAAGGCAACCCCTGAGTTAGGCTGGCTGAATTATTGCCTCTTATCTCTCATTAAACCCTAAGCCAGAACAGCAGGAGTCTGCTACCAGTTTTGCATGAGGAAGTTCATGCAAGCTGATCAGGCAGTCTTCCAATCTCATGCACACACTTGTATAGCTTTTCCCGAATGCTCAGAGTTTTTAAAAGGTCAATAATTAATCCCCATGAAAGCCATCATGTTTTAATGAGCAATGAATTACTGTCACACCTCTCTGTCTAAGCTTTATTCTGTTCAGGGTCTACAGTGGGAACACTGGTTGTAACATGAGAATTTGTCCACTCATAAACACCAAGGAGCAGTTAAATATTATCGATATATATTTGTTATTGAACCGATTAACAAAGCACCATAATCAGGCTAACCCATATACCCTATCTATGTATAAAGATTTATCCCACTCATCTCACTAACTCACCTTTAGAAGGGAGTTAGAGATCCCAACGGTATCCCAAGCAGTTATGCAATAGTCAAAACTCTACACAGACAGTAACCTGAGCTGAGTATTTGATGTTGGGTATCTAAAGCTGTAAGATACCATTGCTAGCAACTAACCAGTGTGCCAGCAACTCTTCTAAATAATTTTGCCATTAATTCAGTTATAGCAGCAAGACTTTCTTAACAAAACTTTAGTTTAACAGAGCAATTTGTGGAAATATAATATGTTATACTCAAAACATCCTTCCACCTTAATGCCTAGGTTTCCAATTTTTCCAGCAGGGAAAGTGACAAAGTGACTGCACTTGAGCTGTTTTTAATTGTGCTTAGAAATAAAATTTAGCCATTTATATTAATCAGATTCTGAGATGAAAAAGTTTAATGGTAATATTGTCTGTAGGGGTGAAACGATTAATAGCAAAACTTACAGCTGAGCAAAAATTAGACTTGTTGAGAATCACTATACTTGAATATAATTTTATTTGCCATGTATAAGATTATACACAGTACAACATACAGTAAAATATTTTGCTTTGCATGTCCTATCTTGGTAGGTTGGGGGCAGATCACTAGCACCCTGTAGCAGAAAGGATACACCCTTCAACAACAATGGGCTTTCCTTATCATGGTATCTCCCCTGCCAGGTAAGTATCTTAACTAAAATAGTTGAAATCAATTATTTATTAAAATAAAAGAAAACCTAGGGCGGCGCGGTGGCGCAGTGGTTAGCACCGTCGCCTCACAACATGAAGGTCCTGGGTTCGAATCCCGGGCTTGGGGTCTTTCTGT
>JAOTQW010000023.1:5110676-5123023 GCA_026260075.1 Sisor rabdophorus
CAAGCGCAGGGAGAACATGCAAACTCCGCACAAAAAGACCCCGAGCCCAGGATTCTTCAGGATTCCCATGGATCTTCTTGTTGTGAGGTGACCGTGCTAACCACTACACCACCGTGCTGCCCTGTGTGCAACATTCTATTTGTTTGAAGCAACAAAAGCATTTGGATCTTTGGCATTGTGGGCGTATTTCTTTCCCCTTTATGCAAAACCAACAAACTTGCAGCAATCATTACTGGCACTCCGGCACAGTGCCAAGCTCCTGCCACCACTATCCTTCTCGCCGCTCCCTCACAGGCTCCCTGTAGATCTCATAATCAAGCACAACGAGTTGGTAATGACACATCCAGTACGTAGAAATAAGCTTACATATGCCCATGCATATTCATGTGTGTTTCCCCCACAGAACCACAGAATGCTATAGCAGGAATTTGCTTCCTTTGTTCTGTAGCTTAAGCACTGACAACTGAATAAATACATTTTATGATATGGATTATTTAGCACTTTCCCATTAAGCAACAAATATTTTGTTGTCTTTTTTATATAAAAAATTTATTAAGGAGACAAATTATTTAAATTATCAACAAGATGGTCCTGTGTTTGAATTCCTAGCAAGGGTCTTTATGTGCGGAGTTTGCATATTCTCTGGGTTTTTCTCTGGGTACTCCAGTTTCCTCCCACAGTCCAAAAACATGTAGATTAGGTTGGTTGATTACTGCCCATGGGAGTGAATGTGAGTGTGTGTGGTTGTTGTCTGAATGTGGCCCTGCAATGGACTGGTAACTGGTGTCCAGGGTTTACCCCTGCACAATCTGCCCTATGTGCACTAGGATAGGCTCCAGCAGACCCCTGTGGTTTAGAAGATGAATGAATGAATGAATGGATATAATCAGATTATGTAATTATCATTATTTCTGTGAGCTACAACCAGCCTGACCAGTTTTTAAAACCTCTTTCATTAATCTTTTGTATATATCTTTTATTATGGTGCTTCTCACCACAGACCAGTCACTTGTTGGATGTTTCTTTTGTTTTCACTCTATATATATATATCTCAAGAAACTCCCAGTAGTTATATTTTAGTCAGGTAATATATACAGTATACTGTCAATTTGCAGACACCACAGCATGCTTTTCTAACATTTCAAAAACTTCTTCATCTTAAATGTGGTTGAAATTTAGGACAATGTAAAATAATAATGCAGTATCACAGGAGCCAAGTGCCTGTAAGCATTAGGTTGTTATATATATATTTGAATTTCACTCACTCAGTTGTCATAAGCCTCAGGTTTTTTGGATCTGGTAAATCTAAAAATATAACTTTTTAGATTTAAGAAACGTTGCAACATGCAGTTCCTTAACAGAATAACACATTAACACAATTCTTTCTTATATAGTGTGTTTCATTTACCCACTCATTTTGTGCAGTGTAAAACCCAGGATTTTTTGGCCACACTAATTACTACTGCACTCCTTGGCTGCCTCAAATATATTTGATTAAACGTTATAAAGTGCAGCTTTATTTGCAACAGATCTCTTGACAAAAGGAAAATGTGGTTTTTAGCAACATTTGGAAATCAACAACAGGTGAAACACCTCTTTAGTAATAAGAAAATTGTTTAGCCTATTGTAGTTTTGTATTTTTAAGAAACAGGATATCTGGTTGAAAAAACACATCTGAGAACAATCTATTAGTGGAAAGTTAAATGCTGCCCACAGTGTGTAAAAAAAAAAATTAGGCTTTAGTCTAAAGACGTTTTTAATGGACCAGAAAGTTAGCTAAATCTTGCTTTAGAGTAAATAAAAGAACCATTTAAGCGTATGCTGTGGCTCGCAAATTTTACAACCAACTGTGTTTTATAGACCTGGGCTTTTCTTGGTGTTTGTGTTATTTATGCCTTTTATCTTTAGTGTTTAACCTCTTACCCTGAAGGTGTTAACTTACCAAGGCACTGTCACAGGACTGCCAGCTTACCCTGGGCTCCAAAATTTACAGCACTGCTATTGGAAGTCGCCAAAGAAAGGAGGAATTTTGCTGGTCTCAGACACATAGGATCAGTGTTTAGTCTGGGGCTGAATGAATCCAACTCTTAGAATGCAATCGTTATGTCTTTTGTTTAACAGTTTTATTCATCTTCTATACCCGCTTTTTCGTGAACCTTTCGGGTCACAGGGGTCTGCTGGAGCCTATCCCAGTGCATATTGGGCGAGAGACAGAGGTACACCTTGGACAGGTCGCCAGTCCATCGCAGGGCCACACGCACACAACTACACACACTTACACTCACTCCTATGGGCAATTTAGAATCGCCAATCAACCTAATGCACATGTTTTTGGACTGTGGGTGGAAACTGAGTACCTGGAGGAAACCCAGTTTAAATGAATGTGTAATGATTATGGCAGAGTTGTAATGACAACAGCACCCCCAGTGTAAACATAGATTAGGGAATTTACACTGCAGCTTTTAGGTTGTTGTTGTTGTTGTATGATGTATGGTTTAGGTATATCTACCAAACAACTGCATTGCATTCAACTATAATTAATGTCTGGAGAGCAAAGTCCACTTTTCTTTTTTATGATGACAGCTACAGCCTGATGGGTATTTCAGTGTGAATCGACATTTGCATTTCCTATTCTTCCACTGTCTATGAAAGTTCATCATTTTTTCAACTACTCTAAGAGGGTTGTAACCTCTGTGACGGTCAGGCTAGATCTCCTCATTAAACCTGGCCTTAAGTTCATTTATAGTTCATTTATATGCAAATATTCATTAAAGTAAAGACGAAAGCGACAGAATGTCTGAGTTTTATAATCGTTCATCATTGGAAAAAAAGCAGCGTAGGAAACTGGAGGAAAATCTTTTATGAAGACATTGTTTATTTTTCGCAGATATATCTGAGGCTCAAAACTTTGCTGTGTACATATTTCTTACAAGTCAGTTACGGAAGCTTGCTGTGTCTATTTCTTCTTCCACGGCTTGTTTGATGGTTTCACCGAGCAATATTTGGTTGCGTCCCACAGAGCACATAACCCCAACCATTCATGATAAAAATGTCAACACAGATGGCATGGACTTACAGACAGCGTACTGTGATAAAGTCCTTCCAGCTGCGTTTCTCAAGATTTAGTATTAAGTCATGCACATCCTGCTTAGTGTACTAGATAATTAGTATTAGTGAATAAAGACAACTGTTGTTCTGATGCATCTAAATCTAGTCTAGTTATTGTTTTGTTAAAAAGAAGCAACTTTTGGAAATCTAGTCTAGTACTTGTTTTGTTGAAAATAAACAACTTCAGGATTTCCCAAAAGAACTTAATTATATCCTGTGTGACTCTGACTAATCTTACCAAACCTGCAGGTAAATTCATAAGTCTGATCTGAGGCTTTTAGCCTTAGTTTTACTTAGAAGTCATGGTTTGCTCAGAGAAGAAAGTTTGAGCCTATTACGCTCATAGATGACTCCGGAACTTTATGAATAAATAAACCAAACAAATTGTGAAAATCCAGCTATAATCATTAAATTATTGGCATTATTGATCACGCCCCATGACCAGACAGATTATGAGCTGTAAATTATATATGTTTCCACAAGTGCCACAACAGGAGACCACTAATTCCTCTTCCTTGGTGGTCACCTCAGATTATACTGCATTCTTACATATTTGTTATATTTTTAAAAATATTTAGTTGTTTAAAAGAGAACACATTAAAACATCTTGATATTTTGATTAAAAAAGTGTATTTTTACACATTGCAAAAGCTCTAAAATAAGCTGCTTTTAAATTCATAGTCCTGTCAAAATCCAGAATCTTAGGTTACTTTAAATTCCAAAAGGATCTTACTTCCAACCTTCTTTTAAAGTGCAGTCTGTTATATGAACCTTCACAGGTTTCATAAACAAGACAATGTGAAAATTCCTTTTTATGTAACATGGTGAAATGTTACCTGCTATCTTTTAACATTAGACAACTTCATAAACCATGTGTGAATTGCTCGAGCAGCTTTTTGTTTTAGAAGTCAACAGGTCTGGTGAGTGGGTTACTCTGCTACAGAAGACAATTCATTTTAAGCTGCTAACATTAGTGGTGTCAGGCATTGTACCTTTTTTCATTATTTATTTATTTTACTATAGAAGGAAGTGTATTAGTGAGCACGTAATTTGTTATTGTAAAGCCCGATTAACATTAACAATAATATTGACTGTAAATAAATTAAATTTAACCTAAAGTAGAAATATATAATGCCATTTAAATTCATCTAAACAATGTCAGTCATTAAGTTTTTAATGGATTTTCAAACAAACAAACAGACAAGCAAACCCTTGGACCGGGGCCAAAACTGCAGGGTGTGTGGAGTAGTGTGTAGTGAGATTGATCAAGAACGTGGCAGGACTCCACAGAGAGACTGAGCTAAGTAGATGTTACCTATCATCCCAAAATAACCAGATATGATGTATTACTTTTGGTGCATTTGTTTACTCACTATTCAGGAATCAAAAGTTAATCAAACATTTTGCTACTCAAGTCAAGAATATACATTGTTGGGGTTTCACAAATCAGTAACACACTATTAATAATACCAGCTCATAGTGATATTGTACAAATTCTATTATTCTGTTTTTAGACTTGCACAAAAGGATTGCTGTCAGTCCTCGATAAAGACTAATGAAATGTTTTCTTTTAGGGTTGCCTTGGCTGAAAGATCAAGGGAATCTTTGGTCTTTATCTTTGAACTGCATGTTTCAAAGAGATACTTAAAGATTAAGGGCCTCTCCTCATCCCTTCGCAATATTAGACACTGTTAAAAGATATCTTGGGCATCAGAGCATGTAGAGCAGATTGTCTAGAATTATAGAAAATTGAGTTAAGGTTATTGAGTAAAAATTGATTTAAGGTTCATCAGCCAGTACAAAGAATTAAACTGATTGGTTAATGTGAATAAAGAAATGTACCATGACCGTTAATCTAATTTGCTGTTTTTATTGGGATTCAGATTGGTTTTTCAAATTGTAAAGATGTTTAATTGGTGTTTATTTTAAGTAAGTATTTTTCTCCCATTTACCACCTGCAAAAAAAGATTAAGTGATACTTATTGCAAGAAACTATGTGGCAAAAATGCTGCATTGCATTTAATTAATGCTGTTTTGTTTTTGTTTTTTCAAAAACATGCGCTTTGCTTGTTTCTGGCTTGTCTCATACCGATTTTGTGACACAGTTCATAGACAGCAAAGAAATCGTTGTGATCCAAGCTTTAATGGCTTGGCCATGTTACTCAAAGTGTGTGATGTCACCCCAGTAAACAAGGGCTTCCCATGACCTGTTGCCTTCTCAGCAGCTCAGCCGTCCCTCACAAATCACAAGTCGAGTTTCTTTAAAAGCAGGTGTAAATAGGGGGTTGTTGACTTCTCCAGCTGTGTCTGTCCTTTGTGTCAATCTGAGAGGCAGATAAGACTAGACCTTTGGTTTCTGTCTAATAAACTGTATCATCTTCAGCAGATGGTGATCCATCACAGATCTGCTTGGAAGAGTATAACCAGTCCAGTAAGATTGTGCCTTCTGCTTAGTGTCTAGCAATCAGTTAAGTGTTGTGAGGATTTTCCCTTTGACCTAAAATGGAAAGCAGGAAAATGTAAAACTGTGTATTATTAAGAAACCGAGCAAATGTAATGAGCATTCAACTGGGACCCCTGGCCTGGTGCTTGAAAGAATAGCACTGCCTTAATTTTGTAGCACATGGAGATAAATAAATTATGATTGGCTATAATTTGAGGAGGGCAGCGCAGTGGCATGGTGGTTAGCACGGTCGACTCACAACAAGAAGGTCCTGGGTATGAATCCCGTGCATGTTCTCGCCGCGTTTGTGTGGGTTTCCTCCGGGTACTCTGGTTTCCTCCCACAGTCCAAAAACATGTCAATTAGGTTGATTGGTAACTCCAATGTGCTAAGTGCTAGGAGTGAATGTGAGTGTTTGATTGTCTGTATGTGGTCCTGCGATAGCCCAAGGTGTACCCCCTGCCTCTTGTCCTATGTGCGCTGCGATAGGCTCCAGCAGACCCCAGTGACCCCGAGTTCGGAAATAAGCGGGTATAAAAGATGAATGAAAGAATGAATGATAATTTGAGGAGAAACCATGGGGTTTGTAAACCCTTGAGCGCTTGAGGTTTTCTATATAGCAGCACTGAAAAGCAGAAGCTAATATCTTTATTCAGTGCACAAAATGACACTCTCAAAGTGAGGGAATGCTTAATCACCCCTAGGCTATGTTTTTCTTGCCCTCTGCTTTAACATGATCAAAACCATTTGACATGAAACGTCTTACCATAACCCCTTAAGTGTAATAGACATAAAAGATGAAAGCACTGGAGACCATCTCCAAGTCTCAGTCAAGGTTTAGAGCAAGGGCGTACCACAGAGCATGTGGTACGCACCATCCTCATTAGCTACCAGATTTACCTGTGATCACTCTGCTATTCTCTTTGAGGGTTCAGACCAAACCTGCAGGAGGGCAACATGCTGCTGGAGCAGCCACGTCTTCTCCCTCATGACCCCCACACCCCCTCAGATAGATGCGATAAAAGACATGAAAGGACATAAAATTGTGCCTTTGTTGTTCACTTGTTACAGACCGCACGACCGGTGTGCCAAAGATCTGGGCAAGATCTGCTACAAACATTTGGACTTCTCTGAACTTTAACCACAGAGTTTCATTGGCTAGACTGTTGAAAGTTAAATAGTGCAAGTGCTAAGAATTTTCTTTTCATTATCTTTTGCTCATTTTCTTAATTCAGCTACAACATAAAAAGATCTGAGATAGGAAACCTAATAAAATATACAGTAAAGCATAAGCCGTTTGCTTTGTACCTCACATCAGGAACAAGGAGAACTCCATTATTTTTGGACCTGCCTCTACCACCGCTGGAACGTTCCTCACGCCCTCTTCCTTTCTCCCACCAGCTAATCCATCATCATCCAACCACACTGCCTTTAAACAAGAGGCGCTTTTGTTCAACCGCAGCCATCAAGAGAGCTGACGTCGCGATACACACAAAGCGCTATTCCTAGACCTGTAATAACAAAAAAACAGGAGAACGGCTGATCTTGGTTTCGTATAAGACCTGAGTTGAGAGCTGACCTTTTCTACTTAATGTCATAGCTCAACTTATCCATCCAGGAGTGATTTTCAAAGCCAGATAAAATGCTTTCGGGTAAAGACAGATTGTTGTGTAACTCAACTAACTCTCAGCTGAAGGTTGTCTTTTTGTGGTGCTTTTTTTTAATAGTGCTGAAACTTTCTTTTCTAAAAGTGTGATATCTGAAAGGAGTTTGGTAGTTTTTTACAGTAATTCAGCTCTTTTTTTTAATAAATGAAGGAAAATAGCTTGTAAAAATGAGGTAATGTTGCTTTTAGTCCTTGAATAATACAAGTATATTTACACACACACACACACACATATATATATATATATATTCCAAAAATGATACTAAAAATCTATTTGGCCATGTTGGCTATGAATAAATGAATGGCTATGTTGAACTTTTTCCTTTTAAACACATTTTGATCAATCAAGTCTAACAATTATGTAGCATTGTCTTATTAGAATTTTAATACACTCCCATGATCCCATCTCACATTTAAAGAGTGCGCTGTACTCGCACGCTCACCGCATAATAAATATGATACTATTATTTCTGCTCAAACCCATTCTATGGATTACCTTTTATTTGTTATCAATGTTTCTGGGCCATTAATTCAAGCATTTGCTTCTGCTTGTTATAAAAAACATAATGCTACAGCAGACCATTTTTCCTGCATTTCCCCATTGCGTAAATATCTTTACCTTCTTGGCTAATTAGAAGGCGGTTATGGATCGTTATTATTTCACTTACTCGTGGGCATTCTTGATTGCCTCACTTTGTTATGCTAATTTAGTGCAGATTAGCCTCTTGGGTTTCAGTTCAGTTTGGTCTGTTGTGGTACAGTGCTCCTGATGTCCCTTTGAAGGCAGATGGTAAGGTCTCAAGATACATACACAAACTTCTTACAGCTTGACACATACAGCATATATTACACAGATGCACCAACTTCTACATTTACAAACTCAATTATACATTAAAGGCACTCTCTATGAATATAGTTAGCACTTGCAAATGAAAGTTCGGACGTTAATAAAGGCATGTAAATAAAATATTCGCTCGCTTCTCAAAGAAGCGATGTCTATCTGGGAAAAGGGCTAAAATATTAATGGAGAGGGGTTTAAGCAGAATGAAGGCAATGCCAAACTCTGTTCTATTCAGTAGGGCGGGTAATGACAAGTAACCTTTAAAGCTGTCATGTAAGGAAATGTTTACAAAGTGGCCCTGATTACCCGAGGACTTCATAAGCTTTAAAACAGAACTAAAAATTAAAAATATATTAAAAAAATACATAAAAGGGTTGGGGTTAGAGTTATGGTGCAGCACCCCTGTAGCAGGACAGTGGCGGACTCTGATTTTGTCTGGCTCAAACCCGGGTCTTCCTGGCCTTGCTAATGAACAACTCGGCACTGTATCCATTTTAACCACTACTCTCCTCAAAATGATATAATATTTTTATTTTAATTTTGCCAACGACTTACTGGTAAGCACTGTTGCCTCACAGCAGGTTGGTCCCCGCCAAAAAGATATACATTAGGTTCAATGGCGATTCTAGATTTCCCATAGGAGTGAGTGTGTGCGGCCCTCTGATGGACTGGCGACCTGTCCATCCTTTCTGCCTTTCGCCCTTAGAGAGCTGGGATAGACTCCAGCAGGCTTTTTCGTTCACTCGATACAGATTAAAACATTGTTAATGGTCCTTTCTCAGTGGGACACAGCAGAACATGAAGCAGAACACATGTCGTAAAGCACACAAAAAAGCTAAACATAACATATTGTTAAAAAGCTGTATTACATTCCTGTAATCAAAATTAAAAGTACAGATTCATTACACCAAATGTACAGCTTTGAAGACAGTTGATAATATTGTGTTATTCTTATTTTAGTAAATTGTCCTATTTTTTAAGGCCAATTAAATTATTTGAATACACATAGTTATTCTTTAAAATAAAAATGTTAGCTTTTTCAATAAATGTTAGTGCACTTCAACCTTTTGTAATGATCTGCCAACCATGCTCTTAACAGATATTGGTCTCACCTCGGATGAATGCTGGAGTGTGTCTGTGCACGAGTGCTGTGAAGTGTTTTTTTATTCTCTAGGGCCCTGCTTAGGATCAGGTTTGCTACTGGGCACAATAAGGGATTTACATGTTTGATGTGGACCCTCCGTGCTGGGCCTACGTATTTGAGAGGGGAAGAAAAACAGCATGTGCTGCTGAATGACTGTCAGACTCAGGAAGCCCACATGTCCACATGCGAATTTGTGCCAGTTCCCAGTACAGAAAGATGAAAAAAAAAAATGGATCAGACAGAGACGCTGGATCACAGAAGCCTCGTTAAAGCGGTAGTCTTTTCAAACTAAAACCTGTGCAGTGTCTCTTGACCTTTTTTACACACAATTTCAATAATCTCTGTCTATCATGTCTGTAAGGTATGCATTGGCACCACAAGCAAAGTTTAAAACGCTTTATTTAATAATAATACATTAATAATAATACAAGTCCCTATTTTTCCCTATTTTATTTAATGAAACACAATACAGGTTTAAGACAGGCATGATTGAACAATAGTATTTATGTAAATTTACTCTAGTTCTATTGAACATTATTAACATTGTACTGGAAGTAGTTTGAGTTAATTAGTTCCAGTTATAAACATTGAACAATTTCAGCTAATGCACGTATTTACAACGCGTAGGTGAAAGATTCATCTCATTACTATGTATAATTTAATTTTTTTGTATTTATTTTAGTACACTATAGTCTAGTGTTGTAATATCAGCAAGGGCCTCATGATACATATTACAATGCATAGGTCACAAAACAAGACTATATAGTACCTATTTTAAATATATTTACTGTATACAATAATTCAAAAAATATAATTTTAAATACAACAAAAAAAGCTTTATTTTTGTTTTATGATTTACAAATTACAATCAATGTTGTCATTGTTGTAAAATGTGTATTTCTTGGCTTCTAAATGGGAAACACAGTGGCTTACTGTTACCTTACAGCAGGAAGGCCTTTCTGTGTGGAGTTTGCATGTCCCTCTGTTCTTGCATGGTTTTACTCCGGGTTCTCCAGTTTTTGCCCAAACACAAAAAATGTAGAAGAGTATTAGGGATTTAAAGGGTTTTTTTACTCTTCACACCAGTGGTTCTTCAGGATGGATAAGATAAATGTAGAAGATCTGCTTTGACATAACTGTCAGACCTTTAAGCCCACTTAAAACTACCAACATTGTTCTCTTCAGGATGTCCTATTAGTGTATTTGGAAATTCTCAGCACTCATAGACAAAGTGTGTTAAAAAAAATCAATAATTTCTTTTGTTTAAGCTGCAGTCAGACTAAACTTCCAACATGCAGATAGTATGGTCAGAAAACTGGATTCGCCATTATGTACAAATGTATTAATTTCTATTATTCAACAAGCTAGACGACTTTTTACTGGGGTCTTTGTGGATTCTGAATAAATAGACATCACAAACCAGACAGCTGCGACACTGTCCTGTAAAATCAGTCTATTCTCCATATTGGATTTTTGGAAAAGGTCACACCATGACATGACAATCTTCAATCCTCTATTGCTCATCTTCATATAATATGAAGTTGCAGGTGTCTTGAACTGTAGAACACAGCGAAAGGCAAAACCTCTTCATGTGTAGTGTGACCGCATTTTTATACACAATACTGCTTTCTTGAGAAAATGTCATCCAACAATCATGCTGTTTTGTTGACTGTGTTAGAAGAGTTATAGTTTGACATGTATCCAGCCTTGTAGTAGCAGCTCTGTAAAAAAAACATCATCTTGTCTCTCCTCCATCTTCATCTTTGCAGTTCAACCACTCTATCAAGAGACTGAGAAATCCTGCTGTAGTTTTTGTTTCTTGTAGTCATTCACAACAAAGCATGATATTTTCTGAGATGCTTTATGGGCCGACTAAGTCTGATTTGAAGCATTATACATTTTGTTGCCTTATCATTTACTAATTGAATATAATGTAATATCGCTGTTGGATGGCGACTTGTCCAGGGTGTACCCCTGCCTCTTGCTGGGATAAGCTTCAGCAGACCCCCGTGAACGAAGAGTTAGGGATTATAATAGATAAATTTATAGAAGATAAATCAATTGATGTATGACTAATTGATGAATAATATTGCTAATACTATTATACGAACATTTTGGCTACTGCATTAAGCTTGATATTCAACCTATAAGGCAGAAGACAAGACCTTCTAAAGACATTTTCGGATTTCATTGCTTGGATTTGAAAGTCTTTTATCACAGCACAGAAGAAGAAAATTTGAACAAGCTGAAATTTTTAGGATTTCATTCATTTCATTTGATCTTCTGTCAACAGGTTTAAATATGCACTGCGTTTATTAGGGAAAACTTCAGCCAACTTTATTCGCCATGGCATGTGTAACAGCTGGCCATGTGCCGTGTGTAGCTCCATGTATGCTGCTTTTTTTCTTTCTCTCAGTCTTGGGTAAGAGAACGATTTTGTAAGCGCGGCACAACCGTAAATCCTAGCTCGACAAGCTGTACCGCAACTTTGCTAATCCGATTAGTCATCTGCTATCAAAACAAAACTTCAGAACGTCCCTGCAAGTCTGCAAGACTGTCACAACATTTTCGAGGCAGGGATTAGAAAGACAACAGTAAACTCTGACAACTTGAAGCTTGGAAAACTTTTCGTAGATGTTTTTTCTGCCTCAGGAAAATGTCACTTGAATGAATTTAGAATACTTTAAAAAGTCGCCAAAGGATTTTAAAAAAGTAATAAACTCACTAGTTATTAGTTAACAATCAATGAAATGGGGCTCCACATAATTGTGCATTTGGGTCCAGCAATGGCAGTTTGGTAGTGCTGGGAATCTAAAGCTGGTCAGCAGTTTAACACCTGCAGCCGACAAAACTTGCTAGGTAGCTAAAAAGATGGAAAAATGTATGATTTGACCACCCTGTAGAGACAAACCTCATTGTTTATTTGAGAAATATATACAGAACATACAAACAAGGTGCGCAAAGCTATTAGCATTAGAGAGAGGACTGTGAGAGCGTGTTGGTTCCCCAGGTGTTCACACAATAGCTGTGGATCTAAGGTTATGGCTGGATAGACACAGTCTTTCTACACATTAGAGCTTTTGGAAAAAAGTATTGGATTAGAATGAGCCAGGCGTTTAGTCAGTTCTGGGTATAAGAGAGAGAG
>JAOTQW010000023.1:5141167-5151783 GCA_026260075.1 Sisor rabdophorus
ACTTCAGCTGTAACGTCTGTGTGAGTGTTAATGTCTGCATAGTAATTAACCCCAGGTTAATATCCTGCCTATTTGACATACAGCTGTGCTCTGCTGCCTGCACTTCCAACAGCAATTGGCTAAGCAGGACAGGGTGACTGTTCCTCTTTTGGAGGAAACGTTTTGATTTTGGTTTTGGCGCTTGTCCCACCTAGTCTTCCAGCTGCATCATTATGGACACTATGCCAGTAAATCCGCAGTCGTATTCCAAGTCTTGTTTTGGCAGCTTACCCCTTTACTTGGCATAAATTTTTGTGTAGAAGAAGAAGCTGATGTGTAAGCTGCAGAGCCAATGAAGTGCTGACCTCAGGACATATTTGTGTTTTTTCATAGTCCTCATTGTGTTGAGGTTTGGTGTTGGCAGTACTGTTTATGGTTCAGCACACACGTTAACCATTGGTAAAGGTGCTTCCTAAAATCTGTTACTTTTCAACTAGGATTAGAAATACTGGTGCAAAAGTTTGAGATGTGCAAGTCCATTTATTGACATTGTTTTGTTGAAAATTTTTTAGAACAGATCATGGTCATTACAATTACCTTTTTTTGTTGTGTGGAATTGAATACATGGCATTAGTTATATAACGGATTAAACCGCCATATGTGCCCTCTTTCTTACTTTTGTTTGGGGCTGCTGTGACTGTCAGGTGCAAGGTATACCATTCCCTGCCCAGTCTAGACTTGTTCACACAATCGATGATGCAGCTAACTATTGCAATTTTTTTTCCATGAGAATCTATCGATTGGGGCATCAGGTAGCGTAGTGGCTAGCACGGTCACCTCAAAGCAAGAAGGTCCTGGCTTTGATTCCCGGGCAAGGGCTATTTCTGTGCGAAGTTCTCCTGCGCTTGCCTGATTCTAAATTAGTGCGACTGAGTGTGTGTGTGTGTTTACATTTAGAGCATTTGGCAGACGCTCTTATCCAGAGCGACTTACAATTGAGCAATTGGGGGTTAAGGGCCGTGCTCGGGAACCCACAGTGGTGGCTTGGTGGTGCTGGGAATCAAACCTTTCTGATATCAGTCCAACACCTTAACCACTCGGCCACCCCTTCCCACTCTTGTTCATCTAAGTGTGGCACTGCGATGGACTGGTGACCTGTCCAGTGTGTACGCCTACCTTTGCCTCTGTGTGCTGGGATAGTCTCCAGCAGACCCCAAGTTAGGAAATAAGCGGGTATAGAACAATGTTCATTTACCCTGCCCAACGACTTACCTGTTTCTTATACTGTAGTATTGGTGGCTCATATGGTCAGTGTCTCATACGCTAAAATGCACTATTCACACACATATATGTGTGTGTGTGTGTGTGTATATAGCCTTGTTCAGAGCATGGAGGAGTCATGGTTAAGTCATAGGCTGTGTAGTCAGTTAGTAAATGTCCAATCTCCGACAACAATGTTTGTGCCAAGACCAGTTAGCTTGGAGATTCGATTTGATGGCATGATTTTTTTTTTTTAAAAAGGTGGAATTTCAAATTTCTGCCATACATGTTATTGTCTAGGTCAGTCAGGCCAAAATAGATGAGCAATACATGTAATGCTAATTAACCTTTTAAATAGAAATTTTTGTTGGTAGCAAGGTGCCTTAGTGGTTAACACTGTTGCCTCACAGCAGGAAGGTAAGAAGCAGAGACCTTTTTGTGTGGAGTTTGCAGAGTGTACTCTGGGTACATCTGGTTACCTCACACAGCATGCATGTTAGGTTGATTAATGGTTTTAATTTGCCCATAGGAGAGAGGGAGGGAAGGAGTTAGTAAGTGGCCCTATAAGGGTGGCTATACCTCTCCTGCCTATCAACAATTTCCTGGGATAGGCTACAGTAGACCTGTGTGACACCGAATTAGAAAATAAGATGATTATGCGGACACATTTTTGGGTGAAAAGTGAGAAGTAAGTTGTGGCTGGGAATAGTGGCCAAGACGGTGTTTTAATTAGCCTAGAAATGGCATTCTTGATCAGGCTTGTCTCTTCTCAGGTGTTGGTGTTATCTTCCTGTGCCTTGGCACTGCCTGTGTTCAAATTTGGTCCAGAAATAATCAGAAAAAAGTCTTGCCAGTAAATTCTGACAATACCTCACCTAACGGTGGCTGAGAGATGTTAGCCAAAATTTGTAATTCCCCTATAATGCAGCAGATTTTTTTTAAAGGTATGTGTTTAACCTTAATTCTCTGTTTCTTATATGATGGAGGAAATCTACCTGGTTGATCAACTGACCTGTAGGGTAAAGGGGCACCTGTCAGTATCTTTAAATGCTGAAAACTCAAGTACAAGCATCAGAATAGAAGTCTTCACTTTTTTTATCCCTCTGGAGTGTTGCTTTTTCTCAGTTTCAATTTTTGTCCAGGCCAGTGAAGCGAGTCTCAACAAGAGGCACACCCATGATGGCTATCACCACCGGGCACAGCTGGCTGCATCTGCCCTGGCGAGAATGATAAGACGCTTGCAGTCAGCCCCACCCAGCTTCACCTTCCACAAAATATTCTGCTGCATTAGATCATTTAAACTCTAGTGCTTGGGAATGTGTGCCAGGATTTAGTGCCTTTATGGATATAAGCATTACTGTATGCATAGCATTGCAGTTACTGGGTGGCCAGTAATAATAAGTTATATATATATAGATATGTGGATAGTCAGTTCTTTTTCATTCAGGAGTTCTATTCTGCGTCTTTAATTGTTTGCATATTAACCCAAATTGTGAATACTTATTACTTTCACTGTGGTTGACTAAGATTGTCTGGTGCAGTTGTACACCATAACGTCCTATAATTGTTGCTGTAATTATCTGAATAACCTTGAATATACTACTTGCGTGAGCTTAGTGAATATGCCTGAGGCACAAAACTAGTATATCATATAGAACATCAAAGTTGTAAATTTTGGGAGGCAAAAATATGAGAGAGTTATTAGGTGTAGCCAGAGTTAACTTAGTTAAGCCTTATCGATAATTGGAAAATTGTGAATTTCAAACAAAAGTTTTTGTTGTTCTAGTAAAATAAAAAGCAGCATTTTTCTAAATTCCTTCTGCCGGCACAAGAAACTGGCAAGGATTCTAGCATCATCTATCCTTCCTACCGATTACAACTATGCCTGGCTATCATTAACATCCCTTAGGTTATAGTACTTTGAGTGTGCACTTAATTTGTAAGTGATGCTGTAAAATGTATGCAGCAGTCTGAGATGATTTGGTTGGCTGTAACAATATACCACACAATATACCCAACTGTTTGAAAGTGGTGGTCAATCCAAAATACCTCAATAATCTTAATCATTATATAAAAATAAGTCAAGTGCTTTAAAGGCCGCAAGTTACAGTTAAACTGTTTGTAGAATATTTATTTTATTTAGGAGATTTCATTATAATGATTGTACAGCAAATTCTAAATGAAGAATTTCAAGAAAACTTCTAGGTGTGTAGCAAGACAGTCATGATGTGTAATCATTTAACTGGACTGCCCAACCTAGTTTTCCAAAAAGATTAAATTTGTATACTGATGTTGTGATTTTTCATTGATCGTACTGTAACTTTACCCATTGTAACACATTGTTACCCAAACTCTGGTATTAATAGCACAAGCAGTCTGTTTCCACACCTGAGTAATCTCCTGCACGTGATCATTGAAACATAATGTGTTTTTTATGTAATGGGCAACAAAAGCAACTGCTGAGCCCAGGCTTTTGTTTTTGTTTTACAAACAAAGTGCACAAGCCGACCTCTAGTTGAATGGTAACATGGCTAATAAGACTATTGAACTTTGACAGGCTTATAATTACTTTACTTCTCTCGCTGCATCCCTCTTTGGACTGATTTTGTTTCTGGTGCCATTCCTGTGACCTAATTCATTTCTGACTTTGCTTCCGACTTTGGATTCTCTGGTGTATTTGTCTCTTGATCTTGCTGGTGACTCTTCTCTTAACCCTAATCTTGTCTCTGCTCCTAGCGTTGCCTTCAATATGTTTCCGATTATGCTTTTAATTCTGCTTTGTCTTGATTCTTGCATTTTTTTCCAAGTCTGCCTCAAGCTTTTTGACTGAATCTGTGCCCTTTGCTTGTCCTCCTGACATTTTTACAAGCGGCACACTAAAATTTACTTGTCCTGATCGATCAAGAACATTTTATTAATTCATCTTCTATACCCGCTTTTTCCCTAACTCTGGGTCATCTGCTGGAGCCTTTACCAGCGCACATAGGGCAAAGGCAGGGGCCTTTGGTCAGGTCAGGTCACCAGTCCTTCGCAGGGCCACACAAGGATGAACAACCACACACACACACTCACACTCGCTCCTTTGGGCAATTTAGAATCACCAATCAACCTAATGTGTTTTTGGACTGTGGGATGAAACCAAAGTAATTCCATGCAAAAGCAAGGAGAACTCTACTGCAAACTCTACATAGAAAGAGCTTCCCTTGCCCAGGAATCGAACCCTGGATCTCCTTGCTGCGAGGTAACCATTATGCCACCCGAAACTCGTAAGACATCCGTGGTGATAGGGTTAATAAAGATGGGTGGAATGACTTAAAAGCTTAAGGTTTGAATAAGAATCACTATGATCAGCAAAACCCCAGTGAGGTATTCTGGGTATGACTCAGAATGATGTCAAATCAATTATCAGGCCATTAGTCAGTCCTAACTTGAAACTTTCAGTTTATATTAGTGTCTCATTTCTCCTCCTGGATTAATGTGTTTTCATATATATTTTTCTCTTTGGTCCTCTAAAGTCTGGCACTAAAAAACCCAGCACTTCATCATCCCTTAGGAATGGGTCTGGTATTTTTGGCATCTGAGACATGAGCTTTGCTGTTCCTCTGTTTTTTCCCCTTTTTGTAATCAAACTTCTAAAAATAGTGCCTGGATTTGGTCACTCCCTAAGATATCATTGTTTTTCTGGGGCTTTTTGAGACTTTTCCCCCCTATAACTGTTGAGTGGTTGAGTCCGATAGCTCAGGAGGCGTTGATTTATTTTTTTAATTTGCACCTCTGACCAGAAGTGCCATTTTTCCTTGGAAAATCACAGGGTTGTATTAACACCAAAAGAAAACTATTGAAAAATAGTTTGTTTATTTATTTTATATAAAGTCATCAGTGTAAGGGCCTTAACTTTTTCACTCGGGCTCAAGCTAAAATTTTTGTAGGTTTTTCTTTCCCCAAATTTAAAATTAAGAAAAAAAACCTATTAGCTGAACAACTGTACATTTGGACCATTTTGTCCCTTTGTGACAAATATTTTGCTATAATTTAAACTACATTGTTTATGTTCATATTGTTCATTGCCTTTGTTGAAGTATGTGCTGCTCATGTTTATTGACAAGTGGCTGCCCGAATAACATGTCATGTTTATTTTCATTCCACGAGACCACAGCCGTATGATGTTTTTATCTCCGACTGCGGCCTTTAGCAGAAAAGATTACGTCCTTATGATAAATCTGTAATTAGCTGACTTTAAGTGCTCTCCAGTGCAGGCGTTGTTGAAAGAAGTAGCCAAAGCGTTGGGCTCAGATCCCTAGATCCTGTCAACGTCATCACTGACACACCAGCTGCTTCCTAAAGGCTTTGCAACTTCAGACTTTATCAGACTGCTCTATTTTAATGAGAAGGAAGTGGAAACATGCTCTATGGACAGGTAGAAGATTTAATAATATGCTAAACTAAAAATGAGCTATTTATATTTGTTCATATGACAAAAATGAACCACCTGCCTGATATTGTTTGGGCCTTTCTTCTTCTATCAAAACAGCTTTGACCTGTAGAAACATAGACAAAGATCCCAAAATCTTTGAAGGTGTGCTGTGGTATCTGGCACCAGATTCTTAAATTCATATAAGATGACTCTATGGATCAGTCTCAAACATACATAATCTGTCAACACCTTGAAGTCTTTGTTTTCAGTTTGTGGCAGAATGCACCATCTTACCGTTATGTGGACTGTATTTTGCCACATAATATGGTACAAGTACCATCAGCATAGGTTTTTTTTCTAGCAAACTGTTGCCCAAGTATCAGTCTGAATCTACTGGCTGCCTTGTTCCTGTTCCCATTTCTTACCCAGATAAGTGAAGCACTTGGGTCAACACCTGTTACTCTGGGGTGATTTTATGTTCCTATTTGGTTAGGCCAACTTTTGTCATTTTCCTTTGCCATATTCACCTATTTTACCATGCCTGCCCATTTTTTCTCCTTTGTGGAGGAAATAAAAATTAGTTGCTGCAAATTGTTGAGCCTTTCGAGACCTTCTTTTAGGTATAACAGTGATTTCAGACTTTAGAACAAAAAAATTCTTTATAAATGTTTTTTAGACTTTAACCTTAAATCTTGAATTTTCTACTTTTAGATAAGTTGCCTTGTTTCCTTTGAATATTTTTTGTTTTAGATACAAAAGGTGGCTTAGGGTTTCACATTTAGGCCATTGTGATAAGCTGGTGAAACACATTTTCTAGCCATTCGTACACTTTTACGCACATACGACTTTCAGTTGCATTCTGTTTCATCTCCTGGGCAGATTTAACCATGGCCATGAATTTAACTCTATCTCTCTTTTCTCCACTGTGGGGAAAATTGAATTAGTACCCTTTTAAGACTTAGTGTTAGGGAATATACCGTTAAAGAACAAGACTTGAAATGTGCTTATAGTATGGATTTTTGGTAGTTTTTTTCATTTACTGTATGGAAGCGTCCAATAATCTAACACTGCTGTTTTTGGTGGCAGCTGTTTTCTGTTTAGCCCCCCAATCATTACAATAATAAAAAAACGTGAGCAGGCAGTGTAGCATGAAGAAATGTTTTGTTACTGCCTCGCTGTGTTTATTGGGGCAGAAGGAGTTGCGTCTTTCCTCCCTTCGGGGCTTGAGTTTTCTGAAAAGAGAGAGCAGTAAAGGAGAGGGAGAAAGATGATGTGCTGTCTGTATAATGTATGGGACAACCTTTTATTGTTGTTTGTTTAGCTTCTTTTGCCACAAAGTTATGATTGTAGGAAACGATTCAAATAATTTGTTGTGTTAATGTCATGTGACTTACTAATTAAAAGCTTTATTTAGTAAAGTAAATGTGACTTCTGTTGGCGTGGCCTATTTTGATTATGATGATAAATTTGATGGTTGGTTATTAAAGCTATTCGTTCTTAGTTTATTAGATAAATGAAAGTCATTAAATTTTTAGATTAATTTTTTAATAGCTGTACTAGGGTTGTGGCGCTGAGGAATTTTTCCTCTAGTTTATTGATGTGACCTTGGTTGTTGAAGTTTTACGCTTTTCGTTGTATACAGTTTCTTTTAATTAGCTTGCCCATGCACATTTTACCTTTCAAACTCACTTATCATAATAGAACATTCATCAACATAATGAATATTTCATGTGCAAGGCAATTGCTTACCCACCATTTAGTTTGTATATTAGCAAAAGTACATCCCGCAATTAATATTTTTTTGGGTTGTTCTTGGGAAATTTTCTAGCATTTTTTGACCGGATAGGATAGAGGCAGGCTAGTCGAGTCTGGATTGGCAGGCGTGACGGCGTCATGTATTCGCATCGCTGCTGGCCCTCAAATATTTTAAAGAATTTTTTTAAATATTTTTTGTTGGAATCTAACCAAGGTTAGAAGGCTAACGAACAACCCACTACACTTAGGCGGTGCCCTCTCAAAAAATAATTTAATGTAATTTGTTAATTTGTAATTTGTTAAAAGTCTCGTTTATTTTTTAAAATTTTTGTTTAATTATTTACCCGGTCCAGTTCATCAGTCATGACTTCAGAAATAGCATTAAAGTTGACTGTGCGGTTTGAATATTAGAATCAGTGTTAGCGCTCATGTTTGCTTTGGTCATTTGCATTTGGTTGCAGTCCAGTGAAATCCTAACAAGCTCAAGAGATTAGAATAGGAAAAGAGCACAAATTATTCCTAAGAACCCCTAAAAGCCAAGTGCAGAGTGTGTAATTCAACGGCTGGGATTTATACACCAACTTTAAGTGTGGCAGCTTGTGGTCACTCGTTTTTGTAGCGTGTACAGTGGTCATTGTGCTTATAGAAAATATTTTTAAATAGTTTTTTTCCAATTTCCTAGCTTGGAAAGTATTGATTCATCGAACTTAGATTTACATTTATTGGGTAAAGTTAGATGCTGTGTCACATACGAGTACATGCTTGACCACTGTTGCAGTAATTTAGAGAAACCTATTGCTTACTTGATACCAAGCATAAGATGACTAGCATTAGCTTGAACTAGTGCTTTACAGATGATAACTAAAAAACTGATTAATATTATCATAATACTTCTGTAATGAATTAAATCATTTGCTTGTATTTTTTTCCCAGTGAGCCGAGCCTGGTATAATAAGGCTTCCTCTTTGCTCTGTAATCCTCTGCATTGCAATATTAGGCTCTTCCTGTTTCCATAGAGCCCTTGGGGTGATTACCCAGTTTTCCCTTCGTCCATTAAAAAAGCGTTGCAGTGGATTTATGCTTAGCTATTTCCGCCCTGTCCTTCTTTTCTTTCACCGTAACTAAAATATAGCAACACAAAATTATCAAGCTGTAGGTTTTATTGATGAATGTACATTTCTAAGGATTCATAGTGTATTTGTGTGTGTGTTGTGTGAAATGTAAAAGTGCGGGGGGGGGCCCTCAACATGGGATTCACTAAAGAAAAAGAGGCCTGCCCCCTGCCTTCACCCTTCGCCGCAGCCTGTCCAACACACACACACACACACGCACGCAACCCCTCCTCCCCTCATTCACACACATTCAGGAAGCTGTTGCTGCCAGAATCGCTCTCTGTTTCCGGGAATCGGACCCGTAGGCCTGCTGTGGAGCGGTCCGGCACTGACGTTTGAGCCATTGTTCCTCACATTGTGGAGGGGAAGGAACAGCAACAAAAACAAAAAACACCCGGGGAAGAAGCAGAGTGAGAAAGACAGGGAGAGACGGAGAAAGAGGACAAGACGTCCAAGCTATTTCTGTTCAAGAGGCTCCTCCAGTCCTACATGCACTTACTACACACACACACACACACACCCTCACTTCGAGCTTTCTCTTACAATTAGATAAGCTGACCACTTTTTCTGCCTGAAAACTTGTCACTAAAGGTTACATTAGTATGACTGCTTTCATCAAAAACGCTATATATAAATTCACATACATTTACATAAACAGTCCTGACATTTGAGGTGATTTCGATTTTTAAGGACCAGCTGCCAATGTTAAGCAGTAAACGAGTCGAATCCCGCTGTCTGACTCACAATTTTGAGTCTTTCACTGAATCATGGGTTTATCCTCCTTAAAGTCATCACAATTATTAAATAACCATATGAGCACAATTATTTGACAATTGTGGTCGAACTGTTGTATCCAACTTCAAGTATTGCACACTTTGATTAGCCATTAGGGGGAGTTGTAGAACCTGTAGCACCCTACTTTCAACCAAAGTGGAGTGAAAGGAGTGAGGCAGCTTAATTTTATATAGAAAGAAGAATAAAATATGGATTTCCTAAATGCTGTCAATCCTTATTGTATTAAAAAATTGCAGTGGAGTTTTTATAAGTCACCAATTCTTCCATGTTGTGAAGATGAAGCAAGGAATAAATGGCTAAGAGAATAAAATGTTCAGAAAATATAAGATTAAGGTAATAACAGGTTATGGAAATAAAAAGTTAAAGGGAATAAAGCATTAACAATCAAAGTGAGTGAACGAGGAGGAGGAAATGAAAATCCTGAGAGGAGCCGCAGTGGAGTTATTATAAAATGCATAAATTTTCTGCCTCACTCCGCTTATATAGATACGCTCACAGGATGTGCAGAGAAAATCTAGCATTGCAGACTAGCTGCTGATGTATTTGTATTTTTTTTTCTCATTTAGTTAAATCCTAGGCTTGTTTCAGATTTTCTGAAACAAGGGTGTGAACAACACATTCTCTATACTATAGTTAATAACTAGCATCAGAGTGAAAGTTATTCAGCAAAAACATCAATGACAAATGTCAAGTTTCTTTATTTAGTACCGTCATTTGTATTTTTGGGCAATGTAGTGTCGCCTCACACCAAGAAAGTCCCTGGTTCGAAATCTGGGTGAAGGGTTTTTCTATGTTCTCCCCGTGCTTTCGCGGGTTCTTCACTTTTCCTTCAACAGTCCAAAAATATGTACAATAGGTTGATTGATGATTCTAAAATGCTCAAATAAGTTTGTCTGGTTGTTTGTCTGTGTGTGGTCCTGCGTGGTCCCGCCATATATTCTCTGGGATAGACTCCAGCAGACCCCCATGATCCAGCGGGTATAGAAAATTAATACATTTTTATTTGGTTGTCTGAGCATCGCATAATTTATTACTATTTGGTTTAAATTATTAATTTTAGGATCAAAAGCTGCTTTTTGTCCCCTTATGCACTTTTTTGGAGGGAGGGGGGTGATAATGTTGTTCTATGTACTAAACTTTTTTTTCTGTCTTGCAGGTTTCCTAAAAAACCAACCAGGTGAGTCAAGTGTTGCTTGCTTGCCATGTTCTTTTTTGAATTTACTTCAGGCAGTTATTTTTCGGAGAAGAATAGCACAGAGCCTCTTATGCCCGTCATGCCGATGAGGAGATGATAAAAACAG
>JAOTQW010000023.1:5151883-5162840 GCA_026260075.1 Sisor rabdophorus
ATGTGCATTAGGTTGATTGGTGACCCTAAATTGCCCATAGAAGTGAATGTGAGTGCGTATGGTTGTGTGTGTGGCCCTACGATAAACTGGCGACTGGTCCAGGGTGTACCCCTGCCTCTCCAGCAGACCCCTGTGACTCGGAAAGTTCGGGAATAAGCGGGTATAGAAGATGAATGAATGAATAATATAAAATATTAGTTCAGAAGTGTCCCAAATTTTGGACTGCACACTGTTCACCGATTAGTGTATGAAATTGACATGGGTTGTTTTCAGTCAGTGGTAAATTACTAACTTTTCCTCTCCACATTTCCTTGCTTATGGACTGGAGGTCAGAGCACAGGGTTAGTCATAACACAGTGGCCCTGTAGCAGGCAGGATTATGAACATTGTTCAGGGGTCCAAGCTTAAATCCTGATCCTCCAATTAACAACTCAATACAACTGTGTTTATTCAAAAGATATTTTTAGAAAATCTCTGTAATGATCAGCCATCGAATTACAAGAATGCATTTATTTATTTATTTATTTTTCTTCAGATGCCAAGTACAAACTTGTACAGGTTGTTATTGTAAAAGTCTTATCCACTGTCTCTGAGGCCTTTTTATTATTTGACTATGCAGAGCTGTTCTACACAGAGCGTGCTCACCTGCGCATGCTTAAGGTCCTGGATAACGTCTTTCACCAGAGGATGACGCGAGAGACCATTCTACCCCCAGCAGACATCAAAAACATTTTCACTAACCTGGAGGAGGTTGTCCAGCTACACGGTAAGGAAATAGTCTTAAGATAGTTCGGCTAGTGATGATTATATCAAATCGGGTCGTTTATTTTTGCTTTCTGTTTTAGTGTCTATAACCGAGCAAATGACTGCCATTCGAAAGAAGAATGAGAGTGCGGTCGTAGACCTCATTGGAGATGATTTGCTGTCCTGGGTAAGAAAAATGCACATTTTTTTTAAATTGGTTTTAATTGTCCCTTGTTATAAGGTCCAACTGTGTAGCTGACCCTTCTGGCCATTTCTTGCTTTTGCAGTTCAGTGGAACAGAGGAGGAGAAGATCAAGCGGGCAGTGGGAACCTTCTGCAGTAACCAGCCCTTCGCTTTGGAGCTTATAAAAAGCAGGCAGAAGAAGGATCAGCGATTCGCTGCCTTCGTACAGGTCAAATATGACTCTGGCCTTGTACTGAGATATATATATATATACTATTGTACTGAGTAAAGCATCGTTAAGCTCTTTACTGTATAACTCATCTGCTTGAGTTAAAATGTGCAGAGGAAATGTAGAGATAAAAGTCGCAATTGAATCTAATATTGCAGTTTTTACCAATTTTGGGTTTTTGAATTGACATTGTATGTGATCTATTTACAAATAATTACATTTGTTTTTGGTATGAACACAGCATAGTACCATGCAAACATTTTACTGGTGTTTGTGTATATGTGCTTCTGTGAGACAGGAAGCAGAAAGCAATCGACAGTGTCGAAGGCTCCAGCTGAAGGACATCATTCCTGTGGAGATGCAGAGACTCACCAAGTACCCCCTTCTGCTAGAAAACATAGCAAAATACACCGGTATCAAACCTTTTTTTCCCCCACTTGCCCTGACCTCTGTCACTCAATCCCTCGCCACACATTTAAAACCAAATCTGTATCCGTTTTCCCCTAGACGACTTGGAGGAGAAAAGCAAGGTAAAGCGAGCCTGCGAGTGCTGCCGCCAGATTCTCAACCATGTGAATCAGGAAGTAAAAGAAGCCGAAAACAAACAAGTGAGCAGACATCACACTTCTTACTGTATATAACTAGCTAAAGCAGCACTATTTAATTGTTGTTATTCTTTGTGTTTCAGAGGTTGGAGGATTATCAAAGAAGACTGGACCTCTCGTCATTGAAGCAGAGCGAGTACCCCATGATTGCAGAATTTAAGGTAGTTTTTAAGGTTTCAAACTTTGTTTTACTACATGTCGCTTCACTTTTGCAGTGTGTCTTTATTTATCTTATATTCCATCTTGTAGAATCTCAACTTGACAAAACGGAAAATGGTGCATGAGGGACCTCTGTCATGGAAAGTGAATAAAGACAAGACGATTGGTAAGCATTTGATAAAGCTCTATGGTGGCTGGGGATGTAGCTAATAGTAAGGATGTAACATTAATGCTGGCATGAATTTGTTAAAAACCCCAAATTCAATCAGATTCAGAGATTAGGGTTGTAATACTAATGTCCACTAGAGGGACATAAAATGCATGATTTGCATTGCAAATCAGTGTGTGTGTGTGTGTGTGTGTGTGTGTGTGCGCGTGCGCAACCGTATTCAGAGCTCTACACACTGCTGTTAGAGGACATATTGGTGCTGCTGCAGAGGCAGGATGAGAAACTAATTCTGAAGTGCCACAGTAAGAACCTGGCAGGTACAGCTGAGACCAAACACATCTTTAGTCCAGTCATCAAGCTGAGCACTGTGCTGGTGCGCTCTGTTGCGACAGGTTTGTCAGAACAGCAATTTGATGATAAACATTAGGGAAACTTAAAGTTTTCTTTGCCAAGCACTAACTCTGTATTTTAAATTCATTAGACAACAAGTCGTTTTTTGTGGTGTCCATGTCTGATCATGGAGCACAGATCTATGAGCTGATGGCACAGACTGTGTCTGAGCAGAAAACGTGAGTATATTCCTTCTGTCTGAGTCGTTTTAAATTCAGATTGCTGATAGAGATTTAGCCCTGTCCTGCAATTCCTCCGGTCTAATAGCTGGGACTGTTATGCTTATCATTCCTACAGTGTTAGTTAATAACAAATATGTAATTTTATTTTTTAAGAAGAACCTCTATCAGAATTCCAAATGCTATTATAGCCTCCTGATACCCAAAGGAAATGTTTGTTGTTGTTTCCTTCCCCTTTAACATTAAACAATATACAATTGAGTTTTTGACCATTTGACCAACAACTTATCCTGATATTTCTATCGTATTTCGATTGGCTGTCCTCTGTAAAGAAGTTAACAGTAACAAAGATTATTGGAAACAAAAAAATCTACAAGTCAGTGGTATAATTAATCATTTGGACAGTGGTATTTTAGTTGAGGTGTTAAGACCACAGATTAGAGGACCTTGCTGCTGGGCCCTGTGAAAGACTCTGAAATGCCTAAATAGATAACAAATCAAGATTTTTTCTACCCACCCAATTCAAAATCATTAGTTTTTTATTAACTTTAAACACAGCATGATTAGTTCTCACATCATGAAACTTTCACTGGGCTAAAAAAAATTACAACTTTGATAGAGTAAAATACTAATAACAATGTGCCGCCTTAAATTTATTGTAAATTAATAAATGTGTATATTTTACCGTTTCTCTTGCGCAGGTGGCACGACCTCATCGGGCAGCGGGCAGATTGTATGAAGAGCCTGCCGCAGAACGAGTGAGTTCAGTTACTCCAAGCGTTCTGTTCACATGGAGGACAGATTACATTCTGCTCCTGCTAATATTCTACTGTTCGACTGTGTTTCAGTGGAGAGCGAGAAGCTGATGATGAGATGAACTCTGGCCTGCCAAAAATAAACAAAGATCAAGATCGCATCTCTACAGGAAGCATTCATTCTCCAGGTGGGTCTAATTCATTTATTCTCAACAGAGGTGTCGTGTTGAAAATCTGCTCATATCTTTTATTCTTAAAGAATTGTTATTATTCTTTTGTCACCCATTACAAATGAGGGTCTGTTTAAGTCAGAAAACATGTTTTCTGTGCATGGGATCACGGAGGACCTGGAAAAGGCATGAAAATTAGTTCCACAAATCTCTACAGTACATTTAAATGGTAATATAGGTTAAATTACAATTAGATTAAGGCCCCGACATCTAAAATGGCTTGTGCTCCGGTGACCAGAGTTTGATTCCCGCCTTGGCTCCTTTCTGATCCCAACGCTTTCTTTCTCCCATTTCATCCCTCTGCCATTAATAAATATTTTTCAATTATAACATACAAAGGTAATCATTGTAATTGGGATATGATGTAGTTATTGACCTTCGGGGGTCCTAAAGTAAATAAAGGGAAGCTCCTATTGAAATTTAACAATTTGCCCACAAAATACTGCAAACTAGTTATCTAATCACGCTGGGTGTTTAGGGATATTTACATAAAATTCTTGATATATCAAATGGCCTGATGAGAAGTGTGAACACCACATCAGTCCAGTACTCTCTGTATGACCCCTCAGATCACAGCTTCTGCTTTCCATTTAATTTTTTCAACTGGTTCAGTTAGTGTTAACATGCTTTGAATTATAGTCAGATTATTGCAGAATTAACTTTGAATCATAAATTCCCCCCTATAGAAAAAGACACTACTTCCTGCTCAGAGATTATGCAGGTTCCTCTCGTAGGAAGCAACCCTTTTGAGACAAAGTCAGAGGATGAGGGAGAGGTGGAGGAAGAAGGTGAGCGCTTGCTGCAGGGTCAGGATGCAGAAGAGGAATTGGAGGCCTTTCTAGACCCCGAGCTTGCAGACAGACTTCCATTCTTGAAGCAGCGCTCAAGACATGCCATCGCTGTAGAGGAGAAGGACTTAAATTCATTTGATCTGCCGCCACTGCTGGCAGACGAGGCGCTTCAAACTCGTAAGTGTTTATTCTCAGCAGACTAAACATTGATTAGTGTAGTTTTAAACATTGCAGTAAAATCTAAATTACACCAGGATTTTTACTGTATTCGGCTCCACTCACATGTCCCTCCAAAACTCTAATTGTCTCTCAAATAGTGGCTGCTCTGAGGCAGCTCCTGATCAGTTACCTGGATGGTAAAGAGGATTTGGACAAGGACCAAAACAGGGGAGAAGCGCAGCTGAGTGAGCCGAAAGCAGAATCTCTGCAGGGATTTGGGGAAAATGCTACCTCCAGTGGCACAGTGGAAAACGGCACTGAGAGGACGGACGCCGTACAAACCAGGACAGAGAACCAACACAAGCTGCACTCAGGGGAAACGGGGTTCTTTGAACCCTCAGAAGATTTTGGTGAGGATATGACTACAAATTCTTAATTTGACAATGATGATCCTTTCCTGTTATACTGGTAAAACACTCTTCACAAGTAATAGGGAAACTCCCCCCCCCTCCTTTGTCCTTCGTTGTCAGTAGGTGCTTGCATATTGCTGGAGGGTTGCGGCGGGTCAGGTGAAAGCAGCACCGACGACGAAGGACAGGTATGTAGCACAGAGTCTGCAGCAGGGGGAGACTCAGGAATAGACCTGAAAAAGCTTCTGTCATCCGCGTCATCTCAGAGCAAAGGACCCAAGTTCAGCAGACGGGTCATGACTCACTTGCGCCTGCTTCAGGCCAATCTACAGCAGCTGAAGGTAAATGTCACTTGAGACCTACCTAGGTTTTACTCTTCACTAGAGTTCAAAAGTTCTCTTGCTTCCACATATTCCAGAACTGTTTATCTTAAAATTCTGATTTAAAGGCACAGAGGAACTGAATGTAAATAACACCCCTCTTGCCTCAGAAACGTTTATTATTATTTAACACTTTTTACTTCATAAAATAGTCAGAATGAGATAATAATGAAAAAAAAACCTAGTTGAATCTTGAGCCCTCAGGCTCTCGATGCACAGAACATAATCAGGTCTACAGTAAGGGGAAAAAAATAATTTAATCCTCTGCTGCTTTTGTACATTTGCTTACTGACTGTCTCTGTTGACCAGTCTATAATTTTAATGGTTTATTCTAGACTAACTAAAACATTCAGGAAACAAACACTTCACTAAAATGTATAAATTAATTTGTACCTTTTAAATAGTATTTGGTAAAACCCTTGTTGGCAATCATAGGTCAGATAGTTCTCGTACTTGTCACACGTCTCAGGTGAGATTTTGTTCCACTCTTCTTTGCAGAGCTAACTAAGATTTCAAGGCTGACGTTTGGTAACGCAAACCTTCAGCTTCCTCCTAAGACAAGACGAGACAATCTGGAGACTGACTAGGTCACTTTAGGATCTTAACATGCCATGGAAAGGCCACCAATTTTTAATCTGCAAAATCAAATTGAAAATGGCCAAACTGGCAACACTGATTGAATGCTAGCTGTTGAGAAATTAATAGAGCTGAAGTGCAACAAATACAATGTTTTTTACCGGTTACATACTCCTCTCTTTAATGAATAAATCCTGACTTTATAGCTTATGGTTTTTAGTGAAAGAGATCCATTATTTACATTAGTGCGGAAATGCTTTTAACTAAACAAAACAATGAATATCTTGTGATAAATGAAATCTGACTCCTGTTGCTGAATCATTCATTGCAAAAGAGAAACCTTTTGATTGATTGTAAAATTATTTTAAGCCAGTCTTACTTAAAACAACTAACTTAACCTGTATAATATTCATTCTGAAATTTGTTCACTTTGCTGTTTAGGGTATAGAATCAAAATATAACCAATTATGCCAAAGGCAAACGGAGCAAGCAGCTACTGATTCAGAAGAAACCCAAGGTATAACTTAATTATACAATATGTTCCTGTTCTTAACACTCACCCAAAAAAACGCTCACTGGTAGCTCAGTGGTTCTGTTGAAGATCGGAAGATCCAGCACCAAGCTATCACCACTGGGCTCCTGAGCAAGGCCCTTAACCTCCCTTTTGAATACAAGTTTGCTACCAAATGCCAAAAATTGAAAAAAAAAAAATAAAACACAAACCTTTTTTTCTGCACAGATAAAAGCTAGTATACCCAATGCTGTTGGTGTCCTGCTGCAAGTAGAAGAGGTGAATAAGAGGTGTTTTGCTGCTGGTCCCTGCTTAACTCAAATATCCTAACAGTAAAGAAGTCTAAGACCGCCAAACCAAAACCTCAAACAGTACAGGAAGACTTCTGGATTCATTTTCGAGGAAAGAGTGAATATATTTTTTCCACTATCTATAGATGCTTCTGCTATTTATTAAGAGTTTAAGATTTGGATTCCAGCAGCTTCTTTTCTCAACAAGTTAAAGAGGACCATTACAGCACAAGTCAAGAAGGATAAACAATATCCTGGACGGGCGCTTATATCTCAATCTTCAAATGGAATCAACTTTCCAAAACTGACAGTAAAGAAAATTATGTTTGGCTCTGACTGGATTAAATTGGGTTTTACATCGTAACCAGTAAAGATGTGTCAGATGTAGGCAAGATGTGCTGTAGGAAAAAGAAAATGTCCTTCATAAGGACCGACGCTTCAAAAAATCCTAAAGGGTCATTCCTGACTGTGGCTTCAACACATCTGTCCATGTACTGACTGATGCAGAAGCTTTAACACATTCAATCATCAGGACTTTATCAAGCTTTTTTTCAGGTTTCTTAACTAAACTTATGATCTCGTAGGGCTACATCACAAGAAGAAAGACAGAAACGGAATCTCTCTCACTGCTGTTAATGTGTGCTGCTTGAAATATCAGACACATTTTCTTGCTTTCCTGCATCCTTACTTGCAACTTTAAGGCCCCCCCCCCACCCACTACATTCTGTCGAATGAGGCTACTGAAAAATCTCCCCATGCTGATACGAAGTTATTGTGAGGAAGTACTCACCAACCTGAGACACTAACAAAACATCATCTTTTACCAAACACTATTAATTTCCTTTTACCCGGGATGTGGGAATAACAAATGGTTATAAAACGTTAATGCAAGGACTTGAGAGGTCTACAAGTGTAAATTTTGTACAATGATGAGCAACACTGCATTTCTTTCTGCTTTTTACATAAACATGTATTTTAACAAATCCTACTAAAAAACACAAAGGGGGAAAAATAAATGATTGCAAGGTATCAGTAAATATTAATGTAATCTGTATTGTTTATTTTGCCTAATACTCATGAGGTATTATTTTATATTATTATTGGGAATTATTAACAATCTTTTTAGCCTTTGATTGAAAGAATTTACTGCACATGATTTTGGTTTTAACAGTCAGGCAGTTTCTGGGTTTATAATCAGAAGGAAAGTGGATTTAATCCACTTTAATATGCTGCAGATTTATTCAATAAACTGGAAACACTGAATGTAAGGTCTGATCCTGCGCTACTTTTTGTCCAGTACAGGTTTTTAAAAAATAACTAACCGCAGTTATAAATTTTAGTCACGCCCTAGATTTCTTGAGGTCACGTGATCGAGAAATAAACCTCATCCATTATACGACTAAAGAATTCTAATTGTTAGATGATGCTGACTATATAAACTCCTACTGATATTTTGAGCAGCGTTGTTTTTTTTTTTTTTAACTGAAAGCACAGTTCATGTGACATGCTAATAAGTTCTACAATTATTCAAGGCATTTCTCAACGAGTTACAAAATCTGTTAAAATAAATGTTCCGCATACCACAGGCTGATTTCAACAGTCATCCTATCTGGCTAAGAGACTTTACTATAGATGTAAAACTAACCTGGCTTTGGTTTCGTGCTTATCCGGATCCGGTGTACATTAGACATCTCCGTTTGAAGGATGTTTCTGCTTCTTGGCTAATTTTCCGCCGTGCTTCGTCGGTCTCTTCTGGCCATTTTTAACCTGTTCCTGCCTGAACTGATGCCTGAAAAAAATATATATATACAGATTTTTTAAAGATTTAATTACATGTAATGATGTATGTAATCTGAACATAGTCTATTCTCGGATTTCACCTGGAATGCCAGCGCCGGCCACTGTTCCAGACTCGGCCAAAAGACGGAAGCCAGTCAGCGCTGGTGTGTGAACTGTGGTCAAAGTTGGCACCCACGCGGTTGGCTGGGAGTTTCTTTAGCTTCTGCTGTTTTTCTGTAAAGATTGAGATTTATTTTTTTGAAAGTCGATAAAACTAAATTTTCTAGTTTAATTAATTCTCACCAACTGGAAAAATTTTGTTGCTTACTGTGTTTAAGAAAATCCTGCAGTGATGGACCGATGATGTCCTGCGACTGGCAGGTCTTCTCGCCCTCTGGATCCTCCAGTAGCCATGGAGGCACCGCTCCTACAGCATAGCATTCATATATCACCATTTAACAGCCTCAAAATCAACACCAGTTTTTTTGTTTAACTCACCAGTGTGGATGTTCCCGCTGACAGACGCCTGCTCCAAAGGGAAACAATGTTTGTGTTTTTTAAACATAATCAGTGTTTAAAAAAAATATAAGGAAGCATAAATAAGTTGAGTTTACCTGATGCCCAATAAATGTAAGGCCTGGTTCTGACTCGTCCCACAGACTGTGTGTAATGTGATTGATACGGCTTGGACCCGGCTGCTCCATCTGCTGGGCACCCGTGCTGATAAGATACAATAGTTGCAGCTGCTTCAACTAAACCGAACATTTAGATCAATAATATACTTCTTATAATTCTTAAATCTCAATTTTTTTACATGTATAATTCACTTTGCCAACAATCAACTTTAGAGTTATATGATGCGGCAAACCAGAAAGTGTGCGTATATTTCAATACTTCACATTTTTATATGCAAGAGGAAAAAGTTAAAACACGATAAAAAGTCAAAGCGCCTCCGGGAGGGGGGGGGGGGGCAGTCTGCTCCAAAGGGAAACGACTGTGTTTGACTGAGGGTTTTAATAAAATATTTACATAATTTAACTTAAATATGCGTCAATTCTAGTGGTGTGAATAATTGCAATTTTCTCATATCAGCCTTCTGGTCTGCACTGACAAGCAAGAAAAACAAGATAATCTCAGCAAAATACAGATCCAGTCAATCATTTACGCTCTTATTCAGAGCGACGTACAAAAGTGCTTCAAAATTAATTGTTGAGCTTCGCAATACTGATATAATAGTAACGCAATCATAGTACAACCAAAAAAGTTAATCATATCATATCTTTTATACCCGCCTATTCCTGAACCCGGGGTCACAGGGGTCTGCTGGAGCCTATCCCAGCGCAGGGGGTACATCCTGGACAGGTCGGCAGTCTATCGCAGGGCCACACGCACACAACCACGCAAGCGCAGGGAGAGCATGCAAACCCCGCACAGAAAGACCTTTTTTTTCCGGGATTCGATCCAAGGACTTATTTTAAGGCGGCAATGCTAAACACTACGCCACCGTGCCGCCCAACAATTAGAACAATTATAAATCCCTTAAATGTTAGGTTTTCGTTTTCACCATGGTGTATCAACCCTGGTGTGAGAGTCTCTTACCTGGTGGTCTGTGGGATGTCCTGCTGCTCCGGTTCAACAGCCTGCTGCATCTCTGGATTCGGCTGGATTTGATTCAGGAAATGTCAACAGTAACGACTCCCACTCATTATACATGATAACGCATCACAATAGGAATTTTTTTAATCAAAAAAACAACTCTTTGCAGCCGAATTCTTTTAATTCAACCAACCTTAATTTCAGTTAAATTTCTAGGCTGCGTGTTTGCTTAAAATAGATTTTTATAGGATACACCAGAATTGGAGAAAGAAATTGTGTCCGTGTCCCGGAGATGGACTGGCGATTCCTTCTGCCTTTTGTTCTTATTTAGCTTGAACTCACACTAAAAAATCTACTTTTGAGATGTGGATACTGTGGTTTCTTTCCTGGAACACAAACCTCTATTAGTGCCTGAAGAACCTGCAGTCTGTTCTGCTCCTGTGACCGGATTAAAGCTGTTTGCTAGAAGTGAGAAAAGCAAACAGAACCGTCAGGAATCTAATGTTTCAAAACGTTAAAGACAACTTGTGATGAACTGATACACACTTCTTTAAGAAGAGTGTCCTCCTCCTCCTTATACAGCTCCAGAGCTTTGGCGACTTCAACCTTAAATCTGTAGAGCAAAAAAAAAATTGTTTCAACTTCTAATAAACAAACAAAAAAAATTAAATGAGGGAATTATTTTAGTCCTTTTTTTTTACCTGTTTGTCTCCTGTTCAGTGATGATAAACTTCTCCTTATATTTCTGGTCTGCTTTATTCCTCCACCAGAAGGAATGTGTGTTTTTGTGGTGCTCTTGACTAAAACAACACACACACACA
>JAOTQW010000023.1:5201937-5216071 GCA_026260075.1 Sisor rabdophorus
GGGCCATGCTCAGGAACCCACAGTGGTGGCTTGGTGGTGCTGGGAATCGAACCCCTATTGTATGTGTTTTGGGAGGAGGGCTTTTGTATTTTGCAAAATGTGTGTTGGGGGGGCATCAGTAGAAGTTTTGGAACCACCATATTAGATTAAGTTCCTTTATATATACCGGCTGTCAATCTGTTGTTACAGAAAATAACCCAACAATTTCCATGCAGTCAGATGTAAAGCAAAATACTATTTTTGAACCTTAAACTACTAAAGAAGAGCTTTGATACCTTCATGACTGTCTCAAACATTGGAATAAGAACAAATTTGATGAAGCCGATTTGTGCCGTTGGCTTGGTAACTTTGTCCCGGTCCATAAAAGGAGCAACAGGAAGACCTTCAGACTTTTCTCTGTCACTCTAAATCAGTAAAAAAAATATCAAGACAATAACAAAATTATATACTGCTAATTAACTTTGCAAACCAATAGTTACAATCTTTTATTACTTCTTATTCATTAAATAATATAAATGAATATTCTTCCTCTATTTCTGACTGGCATAAGCCCAGGACGGTGATTTTGATAGGTGATAATTAATTTCCTGACCGCACTAAATGTCTGTTACCTGCATGAAGTATTCCTCCAGCAGGCAGTCCACCCAAGGCTCAGCCACCTCGGTGGGTCTAACCTCGTTGGAGATGTCACAACACTTGATCAGGACCATCTTTAACTGCTCCGGGATCATAAACAGAATAACAGTTTAACCACAGCAATTTAAAGCTGAGCAACAAAAGCAGCATGCAAATTTTTGGTTGCTGTCATTGTTTTTAAAGATTTTTTTTTACGCACACATTTGACATGCTCCTCATTGGTAAAATCAAAGTTGTCCACTTTCTGCCTGAAGGAATCTAGTATCTCACCATGTCTGGCCATGTCAGTAGCTAGAATAAGAGTAATAATAGCCTGAAAAAGACACGAGAATGATGCATTAAACACATGACCCACAGTCATGAGCATTCAACAAATTTTAAAATCGATCAAACTCTTTCGAAGACGGATATCTAGAACATGATGACAAAACCTGTCTGATCTGTTTGAAGGACTCGAGTTCTATGTTTGCGAAGATGTTGCACTCCGGCATGGCAAGGATCTGGAAGGCCACCGCACAGTGGTGGTTCTCCAGGGGGGAAATATCATTATAGCGCACAGCCAGCTCTGTCCGAGCATTGATCTGATATCTGATCACAGAGGGAAAGCAATCATTTAGTAAGACTTAAACTTCTATGACACTATCACAATAAGCATCGTGATTAGATGCGTTTATATATACAGCAAATCTTGTGCAAGTGGCAGATGTGTAATGTAAGGAACTAAGAATAATACTTCATTTATGTGCTTAAGTAATTTTTCAAGGTAAAATATGTATTTACTTTAGTTTTACTCCACTATATTTTCTAAATAATAATAATTTAAAGTTAATAAAAACAATTAGTTTATGAACAAATTTTAATTTGAAGAAATCCTTAATGCGACGCTGGAACAACAAGTTGTCCCACAGAGTGATTAATTCAGGAGCCTATCTCAGGTCTCTAAAAGGCGAAAGGTAGGAGGGTACATACATACAACCCATCTTATTTTGTTTTCAGGTATTTTATACATCTCTGGTGTTATTAATATACAACATGAACAGCCATGTCCTAATTAGCCTCTCTTAATATTAAGTTTATCCAGGTAAACTACTGGAAATATACAATAAAACTATTAACACTGTCCTAAAAGTCCTCTTAAAAATAAACGATCTCCTTCTTGTTGTGAGGCGACCGTGCTAACCGCTACGCCACCTCGCCACCCTGGAGTATTTCACTGTTCCAGTAATCATTATCGAAAAGATTGCAGAATTTGCGTGAAAATACTGATGATATTGTGTTAACCAGCTGGAGACGTACGTGTTATTGTATCCTGGATGGTCCAGATCGTGACATACTGCTGCCGTCATCAGAATGCACATGTCAGTCATAGTCAGCTTCTCCTGAGAAAACAGTGACAATTCCACGAGTACATTAGGAACAATACAGTATACAGACAGACACCATGGGAGAAATGTTATTATTATTATGGTTCACCTGAAGGTTGCACAAGTGGATCATTCCATACATCATCTGGCTGACACAGAAGCAGTGGCGGAAATTATGGAATGGGTTGTCACGGTAATTTTCCTGAATCGCCAGCTGTAATCAAACAGCATTTCTGTGATTTCTGAGGCGTGTACATAAAAAGATGTGCATGTTTATTGCAGGATTTGAAATCTTACCAGCCACCTCTTAAGTGTGATGGGGTTCATGTTAAACTCCTTTACTAGTCCAAGATCGTGATACATGTACTCCAGACAGCTAAGCATCTAAAATCAACAAATAAATAAAACAATACAAAATTTGGAATATTTGAAATTTGTGATTAAAACTAAGCTGGGTTAGTTGATGAACAAATAAATTCTGTATGGTAGATCTAATATACATCCATGTCTGGCAAACCTCATTGTGCTCCCAGTGCCATACATCAAAAGTGGGCTTCTTGAGAGTCTCTATAGTCTCCTGGGAAAGTGTGTACTGTAGGCAAGAAAGAAAGATAAAATCAACATAACTTCATTTCATACTCATTCTTTTACCCATCTGAAATGGCATCCTTTTTTTCAAATCAAAAACATCAAAGTTGAACATTATATTTACGCTGCTGTAACAGCAGAATTTCAGTGGCGACAGTGCATTTGGTACCTGGGTCTTCAATGGGGACTTACCTGACTGATACACCTTTTAATACCACCACTGTTACATCTTAATTATAGACACTATCAATTACACATTTTATTACAGAGAGAGACATTTTACATATTAAGGATTAAAAACTCCAAATCTCTACACTACCACTGCAACTGTACCACATACATCATCCAATATCTAACTTCTCTGCAAAAAATAATCCTTCAAAACAAAAGTATGTCCAGGACCAATTCCATTCATCCTTCGCCGTCAGCAATTGTGGGTGTAAAAAATCGAATTCAACTTTACAGACATGTTTTGCTGGTCTGGATAACTTTGCCATTCTAAAAAACCAATCTGATGTCATGGACTTCAGCTAGCAGGCTTCGGAAAGGTATTTAATAATCTGATTGGTTAAAGTCTTCAAAGATATTAACAAATTAGCTATCTGTCACTGCTTATATAGATTAGGTTACATGGGCAGCACTACTGATTTTGAAGGCTTGTACTTGTACATTAACATGGCAGCATATAGAAACTAAAATCTGATTAAACAAATCCAAAAAAAAATCCATATACATGTACTGGAAGAAGTACAGCAGAGAGAAAGAATCAGAAATAAAAGCATATAAATTAAAAGAATAAATTAATACAATTTAATGAAACAAATATTAGAATTTAGGTTGTAAATGTAGGCTTCTGATAGGGTTTAGGCAGCATAGCAGGATTTGCTGAATACTGACTGCACGCCATAGTACATACTGGTCAGGAAAGACGAACTCACTTGAAATGTATTACGTTTAGCTATTACACAATTTCAGATAAGGCATCTGTGTTTCAAGCTCCATGATATTCTTTTTACCTTTGGATAACTTGGAACATCACGTCTGGGAGAGAGTTTTTTTCCGTCGTCTGCGAAATTGTATTTGCAGTTGCAGTTTACCCTTTCGGAAAGCAAATGAAAACTTTTTTTTGAGTGGAAATAAATAAAACACAATTATTACCAGACCATCAATATGATATTTATTGTATGCATTACATTTTATATTTTATCATTATTCAAACCATATTATAGCTTATATACTGCAGATTGTAAATATAAATGTAAACAACATAATCACGTATATCTGAATGTTTTACATTTTTTGAGGTTCTGTACAATTTTAAATATTTAGTAAAATTCAGAAAAGTGTCAAATTATTTTCCGTCTGAGGCCGATAAGAAAATGTTTTCAACTGATCGTACCTTGCACCACCTCTAGAGGTCACCTCATCCCTTAGTTTTTTCAGATCATTTTTACACTTCTCGATCTCGACCACTTTTAGACCTTCTACTGCAAAAAAAACAAAACAAAAATTAATAACAATAATTTAAAAAAAATCGCAGACCACAAGTTAATATGATAGTTTTTTAAGGTAAAGACAAAACAGGAGCAAGGCTCACGTTCGACCCTTTTCTCCAGCATGGCCAGTCTGTTGGTCATCTCAGTTTTCAGCTCATTTATCCTAAAAGCCCTAAAACAAAGAGATTTATCACCCCCCAAAAATATCACTTGATCAATGCTAATTAAAAATAACTAATTTTAATGCTTATTATAATTTTTTGTTTTACCGACTGAATTGTTCTGCCACTTGGGAAAGAACATTCTGGAACATGTCTTCTTTTTCTTCAGAAGAAAAAATAAGGTTTTTAAATGAAATCCCAATATAATCAAATACATTTATTCACACATACACACACACACATTTATTTATTTTTGTAGTTTGCAGGGTAAAAAAATCCTTCAAAAAAATCAATTCAGTTGTAAGCTTAATAATAGAATTGAAATACTTACTTTAATACTTGCTGTTACAATGCAAACCCTTTCTATTACTGACTTTTATGTTTAATTACAAATTCCTCTACAATAATTTCTGTTCATTCAAATAATTTTTTTATGCCAATACTGAAAGTTCATAAACTGAAACTATACACTAAATATCAAACACTTGTTGATAACATGTCTGGCATATATGACATTTAGTAGAAAGACTCATTTACCTCCTCCTTGACTGGAATGCGGCATTACTTTATACAAGTTACTGTAAAACAGAAAGAACATTTTGTTAAGCTATTTAAAATCAGCTCCAGCGTCGCTGCAGGAAGGTTAATTAAAGAATTTACTTAGGGGTATTTGTTGGCATGGTGGGATCAATGGATATCAGCGCTCCCTCTGAATCTACTAGAAGTATAGCCGTGTTTCTGCAAAGTAACAAAATGTACGTGTTATTATGGGGTATATTATCAAAACGGTTATCTAATCTGTTACTGACCTGGCTATGTTAGACGACGTACAAAGCAACTCTCTGATGTCACATGGACTGCAGTGTCGGCTGAAAATGACCTTAAACCAAAGTAACACTCGTCACAACTTTACAGTATGAAAATAATACATTCACCTAACAGTACAGATTGTAATACCAGTCATAAAGCTAATCTATAGCATCATTTTTTTTTTTTTTACTTTGAACCCAAACTACTGCTGAGTAAAATCTTGACCGGTGGTCTAGATAATCTTTTGAATAAACACTCCTCCAGCTGCTTTCTGCAGATGGTATGGCTACTTGTGAATGCCACGGACACCTGTGACTTAGAACAAGTCTTTTTGTTTACACTAGACAAAATAAATGACATAGGTTTTTTTTCTTGTAAAAACATACACACAGGATTCTTACACAATGTAATTTACTCATGACTAAGGTAAATATTTATGTATATACACAAGTTCAAATTTACCCCACTAGATATTAACTAATAATACAAATGAATACCACAGGACTAACGTTAGCTACTGTAATTTAATATTAATAATTAAATTATATTATATCAAAGATTTGTGAAACAAATTTCCATGATTATTCATTCATCTTTGTGTTTTTTTTTCCTCAAAACTTTTGCACGTCTGGAAATGTGAGAATTCCATGATCTTTCCAGATTTTTCATTACCCTATGATTTCTAATCATGCTAATTTTTTGGAATTTTATTTTTGTTTCTGTGCAATGCTGATATTTGTAAAACAAACAATATCAAACATTTGCCTATTTTAGTCATTTTCTCGATTCAAATTCTGATTTGAAGAAACTTTTTTTTACTTTCTGTTCCATAATTAACAAAGAATACAACAAATTTAAAAATCTGTAACCTGTAATAAAAAAACTGACTTGACCAATAAAAATGTCAAATGACAAAATATAGCTACATGATTTGACAATGTACATTTAGTTAAATAGAATGTGATATTACTCTTTTTGCCCCCACATACTACCACTATTGACTGAACTATTTTCCCATTTAGCAAGCTCCTACGGATAAATTTGTCTTGACAGTCATACCAACGAAAGGTTTAAACAATGAAAGCTCAAACGTTCTTACCCTCTGAACTTTTCCATCTACGTCGAGGTACACGGTTTTGGGCACATATGACGAAGAGCTGGAACCCATTGTAAACTTTTTAAAAACTACCTGTGCTTCTAAAGAGTGCGAAAAATGGTAAAAATTCAAAACACAGATTCGTGACTATTCAATGTTATGAGACAAAAAAAGCAAGATGGAGAATTGGTACATGGGGTAAACTCTATACTCACCTAAGGAAATATATAAAATAACTTTAGAAATAAAAAAAAATTGAAATAGAAGTGAGAAATGTTACTGTATCAGCCAACCACAAAAAGTTAAAAAGCTGTTCAATCACAGGGAGGAGCGAGCAAAAGGGCCCAGTGACCCACCTGTGTGTGTGCCATCAACACTTTCTCCCAGGCTTTAAGCTCACACAGATGCTGCTAAGGAAGCTGAGGGAGAAAAGCGTAGGATTATTCAGATGCGAGATGTGGGTGGAACCGTCGCCCTAGAAACAATCCAACGTCAGTTTCGTTTGTAGATTTGTGAATCGACTGCTTCTACTGATTCTGTTCCACTCGGAGAATAAGTAGATGGGCGATTTTAGTCACATTACTATTTTATTTCATTAAATTAAACCCTTCATTTGGATTTGCGGGGCGCCAAAGTATGTAAGGCCTCTTTAAATAAGCTGACTTGATCTTGTCCGAACTCTACTTTTGCTATTAGCAAATCACATCAGCAATTATTACTGGCTTTATGACACTGGACTTTTGCAATGTAAGTCATGCCTTTTCTTGTTTTACATTTGCTTCCTCTAGTGGACAACATTAGTATTACACCCTTCATCACGGAATCTAATTGATATCAATTATTCGAATGATTATCTTAATTGGTAATAATAACCACCACACACACCACAACGGCACAGTGGCATAGTGGTTAGCAGTTTGCCTCACAACCAAGATTGCCAGACAAAGGGTCTTTCTGCACAGAGTTTGGAAGTTCTCCCTGACCTAACATGTACATTAGGTTGATTACCAATTTTAAATTGCCCTTATGAGTGTGTTTGTCCGTCTATGTGTGGCCTTGAGATGGACTGGACCTGTCCAGGGTGTACCCCCGTTTCTCACCTAATGTGCGCTGGGTTAGGCTCCAGCCGACCCCTGTGACCCAGAGTTAGGGAATAAGCAGTGAACAGAAGATGAATGAATAACAATGAAACTGTTTAATATATGCTGTGGAAAAATCACAGATGTCTGCATACCTTTTATTTTCTTAAGACAAACCTTTTTTCAAAGGTTACTTTCATCAGGTGTTTGCATGCACATTTGTCCTGCAAATATTGAATAATTTTGTACAATTCAGATAATGCAGCAAAATAAAACAAACCGTAAAAAGCACTAATGCATCATTCTGATTTCTTGAGTATGTAGTACAATATTTTGTATTCATTTTTTATTGATTTTATTGAGAAACGGGAAGATCGAGAGGCAGGATCGGAAAGCACCCGAGCCAGGAATTAAACCCAGGTCAACGAAGTGCACCAGTCATGATTTTGAAACACCCCCCTCACTAAAACAACTATTCATCAAACGGCAACTCCCACTGTTTATTCACAAGCGTTTATTGCCATGTCTTAAAAAAATGTTGGTATTGTAGCTAACTGTACATAAATATTGAATAAAAGTCTTATTATTTAAGATTTTCAAAAAAAGCATTGACTCTTAAAAAGGTCATCATTAATCGATTAGGTCTGCCTTAAACGTGGAAAGTGCTTGCTAAACAGTGAAACAAATCTGTGGTTTTTAAAGGAGATTGAATTATATTGCATTTCATTGCATCATAGTGAGTCGTGTTGCAAAAGTTTGCACAGCTGAATTTGTCTCGTCTACTAGTTCTCGTTTTATCAGCTAAAGCAACAAAGGTCATTCTGAGAATCCTGAAGAATAATGTGTGTGTGTGTGTGTGTTGAGCTGTAAATGTCATATAGTGCTGCTGCACATAGGTGACAACCACTTGAGCAAGCATACTCATGTACTTAAGTACCTCCACCTGAATTAATAAGCAGCAATATACACGTGTGGTTGTGTGTATGTGGGTGTGTGTGTGACAGGAGGAGTGGTGAGTCAGGCTCTAAGTCTAGAGCAACCATAGACATATGATAAAAGGAAACATGCACCACTAGGATATTTAATGATAAAAAATAGGAACAGTTCAGTTATAATCTTTTTTTTTCTTCCTTCGTTTTCTTTTTTACTTTCCCCCCTTTTATACATCAAACCCATATACATTTCATTTCTTTTCATCACACTGTTGGGCTTATTGTTTCTTTTTTCAAGTACAAAAGGATTAAAGCGTCCCGTATTAAAATTTTAAAATGGTTATTAAAAAATCTATAATAATAACAGCTTTGTGCAATGGTTTAGGAAATCGGGTGTCGGTTTTGTTGTTTTGTCACCACTGGCGTTTTTTCTTGCCGATAGCAGGTGTGATATTCACTTATCCGGCAGGCACCTCAGATCTCTTTGAACCTGAAATGAAATGAGCAGATCAAACCTTTCTGCTCAACGATTTATTATTCATTAGAGTCTGCTGATTAAACTGAAACCAGGAAACAGATGGAAACGATTAGACCAACAAGTCTAAATGAGAAAGTGATCAAATAAAAACAATAATAGGACTACAGACTGACCCCCTATCTCACACGTACACACGCATGCGCTCGCACACACACAACCCTGCTATATTAAAAAAAGTTCAGTGTTAAAGATTTTTTTTAAATAAAATTATTTTTATTTATTTATTTCAATAAAAATTTCATTATCCATCATCATCATTATTGATTCTTTCATTGTTTAGTAAAATACAGTTATTCTACAAACTTCAGAATTTAAGAATTTATTTATTGTTGACTTGTTACAATAACGTGATAATTTTTTTTTGTTTTTGCAATTTTTGCATTTTTAAACTGAGCTAAAATCATGTTCGGATCCTAACCTTAAACATCAACACAAACTACATGAGTATTACATCATCATTCTTACCCTCTCTGCCGAGTAGTGTGACCACACCAACCGCGGATCTCCTTGAACACCAATCTGGACAGCAGCTGCAAAAAAGAAGAATGCCAATACGAAATGTTTGGAGCGAAATACTTTAGCACATATACTAGAAGCCAAAAATACTTTCTGGGTAACGTGTACAATTCATTTATCTTCTATACCCGCTTATTAGCTAACTGAAGGTCACAGGGGGCTGCTGGAGCCTTTCCCAGTGCACATACGGCAATAGGCAGGAGCCCACCCTGGACAGATCGCCAGACCATGGACAAACAACTATACTCACTCACTCCTATGGGCAATTAAGAATCACCAATCAAACTAATCTACATGATTTCGGACTGTGGAAAAAAAAACCCCACGCAAGTGCAGGGAGAACATGCAAAACAGAAAGACACCATGCCCGGGATTCAAACCTATTGTTGTTGGGCGACCATGATAACCACTATGCCACTGCGCCGCCCCATGTGTACAATTGCAAATATTTATTTTTATATGAATTGTGATAAAGCTGACATCGGCCAGGACATATTTAGATGCCGTTTTGCGGAGTGTATATATATAACGCTTACCAGACATGCCAGTACGTTCGCTGTTATGAGCATGTAGAAAACATTATTCCAGCCAGTGGGAGAAATCAAACCAGCCAAAAGAGGTCCAATGGCGGCACCTAGTGGACAGAAGATACAGCTCTAAACATGCAACATAAACCAGTTTACAGTAAACTCTTAGATGTATCAGATTTCTGTTGTTGCCAACAAACTGTAACGAGCAGTACAGTGAAACCATAACAACAACAGCTGCTTTTGTTCGTACCAATTGATCCTGTACCATCAATGATGGCTGTTACAGTGGACAAAGCTCGGGAATTTCCTCTCAGACACTCGTGGGTTCCCTTTGTGGACAAGAACAAAATCCAATGAAACAAATTAGACAAATATTTTTTATTTGTTTACATCATACTGTGAAATGTTTTTTTTGGTTATTTGACTAAAGTTGTTACAGCTATAAATAATAAAACCAAAAAAACGCTTCAAGAAACATTCAAATGTTACAGACATTCATGTGAGGACTGTTGAATCATGCCAGAACCGAAAACTTTGTTAAAATTAATTCACCCATTCATTTATCTTTAATCGCCACTTACTTCTTAAAATCTGTGTCTCTCTCACACACACACAAACACTTTTATGGGAAATTTAGTCACCAATTAACATAAGGTACATATTTTTGGACTGGGGGGTGAAACCGGAGAACCCGTAGGACACAGAAAGACCCGGGAATCGAACCCACAACCTTCTTGTTGTAAGACGACGGTGCCTCTGCGCCACCCTTTGTTAAACTAAGAATATATATATATATATATATGCAAAAAAATAAGAGCCGAAAGGGGTTAAAGACTACCAGGTCAGCTGACACTGCTGTGGTGATGAGGGCGTAGGGTCCATTCACAAGAGCACCACAAAGCAGCAGCAAACCTGAAAAAATAAATTAAAATTTAATTAGATTTTTATTCCTATGTAGTCTGTAATACATTCTGTACCTTATAAAAAGCGTTTGTGTATAGGGGCACCCGTGTGCACTTACCGACTGCAGTTGGTATGCCGTTCTGCCCGACGAGGTTGTATACAAACAGCTAAGGGGCAGAAAGATAATAGTAAAGAAGTAAAAACCCAGACGAGAATCGTGTTCAGTCATTTTCTGAGGTTTGGCGGTTAAACTCACACACACTGCTGTGGTGTGGGTGTGAAATTTGTCCCGGGTGCTAAGATCTGTGAGCAAACTGCAGGGTGTGGGATGTGGGTATTTTCCGGCGGCTGTGTGAACACCTCTTGTCCGAATGACATGTGGGTATGAAGATGTGCTGAATATCATTTCTTCTGTTTTGGGCTCATTTAGACCTTCAGTATATCCATAACACAGCTGGGCTTTTATTACAATTCTAACAGTTTAGCAAAAAAATTTTAACTGTGTGTACTGTGTGCGCTGGGATAGGTTCCAGCAGACCTTCGTTAGGGAATAAGCAGGTAAAGATGATGAATGAATGAATGGTTAATTGGTGATTCTAAATTACCCACAGAAGTGAGTAAGTGTGTATGATAGACTGGCAACCTGTCCAGGGTGTACCCTTCCTGCCTTTCGGCTTTAAAGAGCTAGAACATGGGTATAAAATTGGAGAGATTGGGGAAAGAGAGAGAGAGAGAGAAAGAGAGAGACAGGTGTGACCAGAAAAGATCCAAGACAGTAATCAAACCCAGGTCACGCATGTGGGTGCTAGCACTTAACCCACCACACCGGCCGCTAGCTTTGTATTTTGTACAATTCCATGCTAGTTTTGTGTTTAGTACAGGTGTACGTTTATTATGACCTCCCTAATAGCTGTGCTTCGTTAAGCTCCATAATAACTATCCATTTTTGTTATCTACAGGTCATATGGACCTTTTAGGTTCAAGTTTTTACGTAATTCAATATAATATATAATATAACGGTCACACGTGGGTTGCTTTAAGAGCTCTTGCATCACACTATTGATTTAGAGTTCTAAAACCTTAGAGAATGTTTTGAAAATGCATTCAATTCTGAAATCAATGAGCACATTTTGTAATTTGAATGATTCTTTCCCAGAAATCATGGATAAACTTACCATAGGAGCAGCGATAATTAGCATAACACAGCAGGTGGTTGCTCTGCCACCAGTATAGTCTGAAACGAGCCCAGCTAGAATGCCACCTAGAGAAAACAGCATTGATGCACCATGTTTAAAAACGGCACATTGCCTTGTTAGTTATTATTATTAATTACCAAAATTCAGGCAACATTACAACTATACCACTGTAGAAACTCTGCTTACCCAGGATTCCTCCAACATCAAAGAGGGTGGACATGTCCCCTGCTGCTTTAGGATCGAAATGGGCTTAAAAAAAATAAAAATGATGTGTTAAACAAGAACGTTTTGTTGTAAAAACCTTTTGATTGAATAAATATTCTCTCTTACCGACATTGGCAATGTAAAGTGGTAGCCAGTAGAGGAATGTGTAGCTAACCAACTTAGCAAAGAGCAAACAGAGAGAGAATTCGACTACGCCCTGAAAAACAAGACAAACAAGACTTTTGTTACAGTAACTCAAAAAATGTAATTTAATTTTTAAATAAAGAATCGAACATGAAAATAGACACTCAAAAGACATCCTATACTATCCATCCATCCATCCATCCATCCATCTATATACCTGCTTATACCCAATTAGTGTCATGGGGATCTGTTGTCTATAGTGAGTTGACAAAGTCTATCCCAGCCGTCACTGGGCAGCAATTAGCCTTGGCAGGCCACCAATCTATTACAGGACCACCAATCTATCAAAGGGCCGCATACAGACTAACAACCACTTACACCTTATTTAGAATTACCAATCAACCTAATGTGCATGTTTTTGGACAGCAGGAGGAAACTGGAGTACTCAAAGTAAACAAACACAAGCACAGGGAGAACATGCACCAATCTTAACTTTAAAACATATTTAAAAACTATAACGATTACAGGCAATGACTTAAATGCAAAGCCTCACCTCATTTTCTCCCACACTCAAGCAAATCTATGCTAAAGGTTCTGTAGCTCATTTTACCAGAGTTATAAAGCCTTGGTAGCCTTACACTAGGTCAATCCTAGTCTAAACAAGTGTAACATGTTCTCAAATAATAAATGTTATTAATAAATAACATGTTCTCAAATAATTAATGATAAAGGTTGAGCCCAATTTTAATGTGGCTGCCTGGACCAAGCTTCACGTTCACCAAAGGCAAATCCACAGCTTTAAGATATGGTTTATTTCCCCCTACAGTAAATCAGCTTTTGTGTGAAAAAATATTACAGTAAAAAACATGTTCACTATATTGCAGCAAAACACCAAAAGTTGGTGGTCACCTATGCATTACAAACATGTGATTTCTAACTTTTTTTTAAAAACCTCTTTTAGTAAGACTCCAATGTAAAGCTTAAATGTGATTCGTTTCATGACTTTAATAATAATAATAATAACTCAGCATGTGATAATGGAGTTTAGGGGGGGGTTGTGCTCAGGGTGATTGTCATGCTGGAACCGTGTTGGAGTCTCTCAGTTTCAGTGAAAGAATTATGTAATGCTACAACTTACAAAAAAATACTAGACAACTGTGTGCTTCCAGATTTGTAGCACTAGTTTGGAGAGGAACCACACATGGATCAAACTTTTGGCATAAGTAAGAAATGTAATTAGCCTCGATCTTTTGATATAGGAGTGAAGCCACTGCGCTATAAAAAGATGCAACTTTAAGAACCTTGAACATTTGCTCATTGTTTCCCCCATGTGGTTGCCATGCACACAGTCTTGTAAATACTGGTGCTAATGGAGCATTTTCACTTGTTATTTTTTGGTCAGTTACCCAGATGAGCAGCCATAGAGATCTGTGGGATCTGTTCGGTTCATTGTTTTTGTTTTTTTCCCTATTGTTACATTATCACTATTGCTGTGTTTTAGCCAATCATAGTAAAAGGGCTAGAAAATAGACTGTGGACCTCAGAGAATATTACAAAATGAAAATAACCTAATAGTCGATGACCCCTCTAAAACCTCCACAGTGAAACTTCTATTCAGAGACAGCAGAGTGCTAAGAAAGCTACTGATTGGTCCTTTAATCATTCAGCAATGGGATTTGAGCATGCCAACACTTTAATCAAATTACTGACAGATATACTCAAAAATAAATAAATAAAAAAGAGAAAGCTTACCGGTATTCGGAGAGCGCCAATGAAACTGATGGCCTCGGCTTCCTCATCACCGGCTTCCACCACTGAAGTCGCGTGATTGTTAAAGATCTCCTCACTGTTAAGCGAGTTCCTTAGCAAAGGTTCCTGCTCAGAACTTTCCTACACACACACACACACACACACACACACACACACACACACACACACACA
>JAOTQW010000023.1:5216171-5227344 GCA_026260075.1 Sisor rabdophorus
TCTATCTATCTATCTATCTATCTATCTATCTATCTATCTATCTATCTACCCCCCCTCTCTATCTATCTTTCTATCTGTAAATTAGTTTTTAATTCAACTATAAACAACCATTTTCTCATCAATGTTTTCTGTTTTTAATGATAATAAATTCACAGTTACGTTTTTACTCCTGTTTTTGACATAACTACTAAATTAACCCTACAGATTTTGTAGAATAACAACAGGTTTTTAATCTTAACACTTTCAAATTAATACTATGCACATATTTTTATAGGATAGAGCGGTGGTGTAGGGGCATGTGCGCCTCACAGCAAGAAGGTGGTGGGCTTGAAGGTGGTCCCTGTCGGTTTTCCTGTGAAGTTTGCATCTTCTACCTGCGCTTCCGTTGGTTTACTCCTGGTACGCCGGTTTCCTCCCAAAGTTCAAAATCATGTACATTTCGTTGATTGGTGATTCTAAATTGCCCATAGGAGTAAATGTGAGTGTGTGAGTTTGTTCAGCTTTGTGTGGCCCTGCGATAGACTAGTGACCTGCCCAGGGTGTATTCCTGTCTCTCGCCCTATATGCTCTGGGATAGTCTCCAGCAGACCCCTGTGAGCTAACAAATAAACTGGTTAGAAGATGAATGAATCAACATATTTCTATGACACTGAAAAAAACCTGGAGATTCTGCCACAGAGACAGGATACAGAGGAAAAACGTGTTCTAAATAATAGCATTTCTTTTGAAAATAAAGACCTTCACATTAAAAAATTTAATGAAAAAATATTTCGTATTTACACATTCACTAATGTCATGCCCTTGAATATGTCCTGTATTAAATTTAGTTGACAGGAAGTGCCTTCTCTAGGTCTTGCAGCAGTATTACAGGCTGTGTGTAATTATCAGCTGCTTTGACAGGAGGCGACTCTGTAGTTCTCTGGTTTGAGGGGGAGGAGCTACTGAAGTTATGTGGTGGAGAGGGTGGATGAGCGGGTGGACTTCGGCTATGGCCCTGTCTCCGACTGTGACGAACAGGAGGGGAGTTGGTTGGAGTCCGGGGGTAACGGCGAGACGCTCGCGCTGGAGGTTCGGGTGTGTGTGTGCGATTCGGGGAGGAGCTTCTGTTTGTAGAAGGGCTGCTGCTGTTGCTTGTGCAGGTTTTACACACCGAGGCAGGTTCTTCATTTGAAGGGTCCTGCAAAGCCAAATGTCGTGTTACTATAAACTACTATATAGTAATGCTTTACTAAAACGCAGTAATTTTTTTTATCCTCTAAATTAGCTTATTCAACCTATGCAACTCTGCAGAAAAGACCCCTTGCCCAGGAATCAACCTACTTTACTATTTAAAAACACTACATATTTTAATGCAAATAAGTTAAGTTGTTGGATTGCTGCTTGGAAGATCATGTGTTTGCTTTGCAGCATCAACAAGCCATTACTACTGGGCGGTAGTGGGCAGTTAGGCTACCACTAGTAGGCAGTTAACCCCTAACTGCTTAGTTGTTTAAAAGAATTTCTGCCAAAGGCCAAAAATGTTATTGATACTAACTATAGCTAGGATTAATATTCCACCATATTCTGCATATTTGGTGGAAAAACTTCTGTAAATTTCCAAACAGACATCTTCTACATGAACCTTTTTAGCAGAAGTGAGTGAATCTGGTCTGTAAAATACTTTGAATAATACTGCCGATGAAACCGTAGGTTATGAATCACAGCAAAGTAATTTGTCACTCATCCACTTGAGCGGCTATTCCTGGATGCGACTGTGCTAAGCCAAGAGGTGCTGATTGAAATGATTTAGACGGACAGATGACATAGTTGTACCTTTTCCTTAAGGATGTAAAGTGAGACTGGGTTCTTGCGCTCATGATCAGTCATTAGTGGAACGATGTGTTCTAAAAACGTAAACACACACCAGGATATAAAAAATCTGATTAATGTATAGCCCAAAGCAAAAAAAACCAAACTAAAAGTAATTGTTAGCTACGGTTTATCATAATAGTCAGGGTTTGTACATTCATCTTTGGTACCTGCTTATTCCAGAACTTTTCCCGGGGGTCTGCTAGAGCCTATCCCAGCGCACATTGGGTGAAAGGCAAGGGGGTACACTCTGGACAGGTCGCCAGTCCATCACAGGGCCACACACAAACACACACAACCACACACTCACATTCACTCCTATGGGCAATTTCGAATTACCAATGAACCTAATGCACATGTTTTGGACTGTGAGAGGGAACCGGAGTACCCGGAGGAAACCCATGCAAGCCGAAAGGAGAACATGCAAACTTCGCACAAAAAGACCACGTGCCCAGGATTCGAACCCAGGAACTTCTTGTTGTGAGGTGACCGTGCTAACCACTACGCCTCTGTGCCACCCCAGGGTTTGTACACGTTTTGACTAATAAAATGCAATAAATTTGGGGTAAATATTCATGTTAATGTTTTATGAAATCTCTATATACATACATACTCTATATTGCCAAATGTTTGTGATCACCTGAGATCACATCAGATCCATATGTGGTTGCTACAAAAAGCTTACTTTTTCTACAAATATGGTAGCACACGGTTGTCTAGAATGTTTTTGTATGTTGTAGCATTACATAATTTCTTTACTGAAACTGAGAGACTCCAACACTGTTCCAGTATGACAATTTATCAGTATTGAGAAGCTCAACAATCAATTTTGAAGCATTTTGTATGTCGCTCTGAATAAGAGCGTCTGCTAAATGCTGTAAATGTAAATGTAAACAATGACCCCGAGCACAAAGCCCCTTCATAACATGGTATGTTATGATTGTATAGCACTCAAAATCCTAGGTGTTCTGTACAAAAATCTAAACTGGTACAATAAATACACTCTAGATCGCCTTACCTGAAGTTAGTGTCTGATCTCACAAATACTAAATTAAAAAACCCAAATCTCACACTCAATTCATTCATCCATTCATCTTCTATACTGTGCATTAAAGGGCCACACACAGATGAACAACCAAACATACTGACTGTGATATTTGATCATTATTTTCGTAATTGTTTATACGTTCACCTTCTGGTTTCTCTTCCTGGGTTATATAGTGGCTCTGAGGACTGGACCTTAGTGGTTTTGTCTTCACTTTCTGTCTTTTTCTTCTGCAATAAAGTTTAAAAAATGGCTTTTGGTAGCTGAGCAGAGTAAAAGTGAGCAATTCTATGAGTTCTTACCTTTTGGATGGTTTCCAGCAGGTGCACATGGCAACCAGGCTAATTAGAACGAAGATGCCTCCTGTGGAAAGGATGATGTAAAGGGAGCTCCGTTCTGTAATTGTACAACATAAGCAGATTTCTAACTATGATACTATGATTAGTTATACATGAAAGGTTACAGATTTCTACTTACTATAAACTGTGATTTTCAGAGGCAAGCTTATCGCACTGCCTATAGTATTCTCCACCAGGCAGCTGTAGACATCATCATCAACAAGTAGAACCCGTGTGAGGGTCAGAATCTTTTGGTCTGGAGACAGTAGCAGACGAGTGTGGTTAACCAGAGGCTTTCCGCCTTTGGTCCAGCTGTACGTGGTCTTAGTTCCCGTGTCGTGGGAGCAGTTCAGGATGAAATGTTCTGTCAGTTCCAGAACAGTGGTGGTGGATACGTCTACATAGGGGGTGGATATCGGTTCTGTGAAAATATTTTTTTATTATTTAATTAATGTGGCTCCACATAATAAAAACAACAATGAGTTATTTAACAGGGAAATGTGTAATTGTATATAAATTTTATATTTAAGAAATATATTCATCAGGAAAGTCTTTTTATATATCAAATTTTTTAGGAAACAAGATATCGACAGTTGTAACATTGTGTAACAATGGTTGATATAATAATCGAATTTGTTCACATTCCATTTATAGTTACGTGGACGTGAAGTGATCTATCTATCCGTCCGTCCGCCCGAAGGGTGTCAGTGCTGAACATAAAACTCTCTTCATATTACAATAATTAACACAATCTACATAGACTTTAATAATTTGTTATCTCATTTGTAATGAGAGAAGATTTGTTTCTGATTTTACATTAAAACATATTTTGTTCTATTAAAAAAATTTGCCACAGTTTTCTAGATGTATATATTGCTATACTACAACATATAAACTTACCATCAACGGTGAGCTCGATGACGTCTTCCCCTGTAAAGGTGTCATCAGTGATGGAAATCTCCACCTGGTACATTCCCTCATCAGACAGCTTTAAGTTATGCAGTAACAGAGATCCGTTCTCAAACACCAGGATTCGGTCTCTGTATTCGGGGCGCAGGTTTCCGATTATTTCGGTGCCAATCGACTGGACCACCGTAATAGGTTTCTCCCTTTTGAGCTGCCATTTGATAACCGGTGAATCCAGACTGGTGCTGGAGTACCGGACCGACAGCAGAGCTTCTCCGCCTACTGTGCTTCGAATCAGATTCGAAAAACTGGTGATGTTTACACCTTCGATACCTCCTGGGCAAAAGATTTAGTTCAAATTTAGTGTGGCCTCATTTGCTGATTTTTACCAATCCTGATCATAACGTTAAATGAGAAGGTAGCTTTTATTCACTGCTCCAAAGGTACTGCTTCTCATTTTCCCTCTGCGGCTTCCTCCTACACCGTGTGAAGAAAGCACTTTACTTTAATAAGCATTCAGCTTAGTCTTTCAAAGCTTCTTGTGACTGCATGTGTTCAGCTGCTAACTCCTTAAACTGCATGCTGGTACACTTAGCAAAAGCTATAGCAAATCTCAGTTCATCTCACAGAATTTCAAGTAATGCAGTTCAACCACTGAGGTACATCAACTTTCTCTCATTAACTTCATTTATTTTATATACCCGCTTATTCTGAGTCACGGGGGGTCTGCTGGAGCCTATTTGAGCACACATTTGGTACGCCTTGGACAGGTTGCACACACAAACAAATGACAACACACACTTGCTTCCATGGGCAATTTAGAATCACGAGTCAAACTAATGTACATGTTTTTAAACTGTGGAAGGAAACCGTTGAACCCGGAGTTCGCAAGCGCGGGAAAAACATACCTGAACTATGCACAGAAAAACACTAACTGTTATTCATCCATCTACTATAGCTGCTTATTCCCTAACTTGGGGTCATAGGGGTCTGCTGGAGCCTATTCCAGCGCACATAGACCTGAACTCTGTTTCCCATAGAGCAATGACTATATTGTTTATCAGATGGTGCATCTGCATGATGAGCTGGGGTGTCTCCACATTCCAACGAAGACGCTGCAGCTACCATACACACACACACACACACAAACACTGTACGATTTCCTGTTTCTGTCCTGCACCCAAAAGAGGATGATTCCCTGTTGAGTCTGGTTCCTCTCAAGGTTTCTTGCTATTACTCTCTTAGGGAGTTGTTTCTTGCCACATATGCCTCTGGGCTTGCTCTTCAGGAACAAACGAACTTCTACTTTTTCACTCTGCACTTGCAAACATGCCGTTACATTTTCTTTTCAATAACTCACAAATACAACCAAAATATAAAGCATGAATCAAGGAATGTGAAAATAAGGGGACAATGTTTTTTTTAGTATTTTAATTGATGCGTGGATCCATATCTATTACCCTAATGTTTTTGGGACTGTTGGAGGAAACCGGAGAACCTGGAGTAAACCCAGGCAAGGACATGCAAACTCTACACAGAAAGAGCCCTGTCCGTAAATCAAACCTGGTCATTTTTGCAATAAGGCAACAGTGCTAACCACCAATTCACCGTTCTGCCTAATGCAGTAAGAGGAAGCAAATACTTATACTTATTACTATAAATATAGTAATATATTACACTATACTTTTATTTAACATAATTTCTTCCAGTTTTTTAAACACTGTTGGGAAATAATACTATCCTATAATTGTCTAATTTGGTGAGTAACCAAATACGTACAAAATGTCAAAAAAGAACAAAATGTTTTTTTCTCAATAATAACCAAATGTTACAGTGACAGACTTGATACATCTATTGAACCAGCATGTTTAAACAAACTCGGCCTGGGGTGAGAGAAAACTGAATCTGGGAGAGTGGAAACAAAAGCTGGGATTGTTTTGGTCTGGCTTTCTTCATGAAAAGTAAAAAGAAAACACAATCGGGCTGGTCGCTGATCCTGCCGATGACAACACTGAACAGCAATCCAACACGGACAGCTTTGGGGAAGCATGCCACAATGCTTATTCGAAAAGTGAAAATTTATGTTGATCTCAGTTATAAACGGCATCATAAGAGTGACACTGGGTTCTTTATGAAGAGCTGATTCCGGGATATTAAACCTTTTCTCAAAATATTCTTTTCACATTAAATAACCAATTTTCTAAAATTTTGATCTGATTTTAAGTATTATTGAGTGTTCTTTTTGTCTCAAGCATCTTATAATGGTTTGCTATTGATTATGTATCAGTAAAATTATAATTTGCTAATTTGCTAACATCTTTCCACCTAAAACTGGACACTCCTGTAAATAAGGTTACACGTCCTATAAGAACCCGCTTCAAAATAATTCCTTACTCGATCATAAATTGTACAAAAATAGAGAAAAAAATGGTTTTTTTCCTTACCAGATTGTAATACTAAAAAAATGCAACAGAGGGTGATTATTTTAGCGTGGTTCATCCTCCCCTTCTTCATCTCAGGTTCAACGTTTGTTCTCTTCCTGAAACCATTTGCATGATTTTTCCACACCGAGCACGTCCTGATAAATGAGCGTCTATTCTAACTGAGGCTGGACTACGACAAGGCTTTACACACAAAGACACACACACACACACACACACACACACACACACGTGCACACACGCACACATACTTCTTGTACAACTATGGAATGTGTAAAGCATTGTATTTATTTGTGTCTTTCCTAGCATGACTAGAAAAATCTGATCATTTTTATTTTATTTATTTGATAACGTTGTGTATTTTATTGCTGTATTGATTCTAGTAAATTTTAATTAATCACTTTTTCCTTTTTCTAACACTTTAAAATTAAACAAGAGTGAAAGGTCTCCAAGTCATATCTTAGTGGCAACTTTTACCTGCAAAGGTACGTTTTGGTTAGCTTTAATAAGGTTTGTATGTATTTATGGTTTCCTTTGGTTCATCCCAATTTTTTTTAGTTTAGTCATATACACAGTCTACGTGTTTACAGTTGTAAAACTTAAGACATTGTGGAACCGCCTGCTATCCCATCGTTAATAGATTCAGCAGGAGGGAGGGAAAGACAAGACCAAATAGAGCATGAAGAGATCTAATCTGGTCTCAATCAAGAAAACAAAAGTTGGGTCATGAATAAGCTGCAAAAAACATTAAAAGAATTAAGTACAAGATTTAAACTAAAATAAGTTGAAAAGTAAAAGTTTTAATGACACTTAAGAATGTTTTAATGACACTTAAGAATATTTTAATAACACTATAGAATATAGAAATGTAGAATATATAAATAATACAGAATATTAAAAGATAAAAAATGACAGACGAAACAAACTGTTATTCGTTTGCATTTGATCAAAACAATAATCCCTCATCTTTTTTTGTGAAATTAGAGATAAAGTTTTAGGGTTAGGGGTTGGGGTTTAGGCTTAGGATATAGTTTATAGCAGGATATAGTTTTGGGGGGTTAGTGTTTAGGGTTTAGAGTCATTGGGTTAGACAGGGATAAGTGTAGGGTTTAGGTTTATGGGGTTAAGGTTCAGATTTGGGGAGGTTAGGGTTAAGGTCTGGTTAGAGTTTGGGATGATAAAATTAGGGTTTATGATTATGGTTAAGGTTGGGTTTAGAGTTAGTTAATTTTCTGCATATAAACTTTGCTCGTATCTTTTAACCTTCTTGCTGGTGGGCATGCAGTCACACCTGCTAATCATCATGGAATGTTATGCTAAATGTAGCCTTTTGTACACAATAATAATAAAAATAATTTCCATAATAATGTTTTGAAAATTTTCCTCTGTTATTGTTCAGATAGTTGGTCCAAAGCGGGTAGGGGCTGTATTTGTTGGGATGTAGTTCAAGGACCTCCTGATTAAAAATGACAAACAAGTCATGCAAAAGAGGGCGACAGATTTTAATTATTTTTCCTAAATGGCACAAAATGGTGGAATGTTTGAGTTTAAATTTCAGCTTAACTATTTACTTTCACACAAACAACGTCAGGTTGCTTATACTTAACCTGCTTCCATAAAAACTGCATACTATTAAAGTGCATTTTGGGGCAAATTTAGCCATATTTCTGTCGGTTTCCACTGAACTCAGTTGTACCTGAAACTCATGTCTGCTTTCCAGCCTGTCAGGGAGCATTATGCAAGGACAGAGAGCCTCCAATTCCAGACCTTGGTCTATACATCTAAGGTCCAAAGACATTGCAAATTTTCTGGGGATTGCTACTTCAGAGTAGGGTCGAGCACTGTACAATGAAGGTATGATAAGGTATACCTGGATGTTCAGGATGTTGACCTCTTTTTTTGGGGGGAAGAGTCCTTGACAGTCGTTAACCTAGTCTTGCTACCTGAAGTACCTGGTTCTGAGCATAGCTTCAACACCCTCCAACCTCAGCAAAGTGCTATCGACAGTCTGGATCTGCACTAGCCTATATGAAGAATTAAACTGAAAAACAGAAAAGGCGTGTCCAGGAGAAAAGCTGTTCTTACCCTCCATGTTTGACAGGCTTAAGCATAGATGTTTCCTCCCGACTGCTCTAGCCATCTCCTTGACAGCTGGGTGAGACAAGTTTGTAGCAGTTCTTGTATTGTGCCATGGTCCATTATCCTGTCTTTATCCTGGTCTCTTAGCAGATCATCCTTGTATTCCTGCATTAATGCCATAGTATATAGACAGTCATCGGCCTCCCCTGCTGTCTAGTTTGCTTTACCCACCAAGGTGTTTCCAAGTGCTTTAGTGAGTAACTTGATACTAAGTTAATACTAAGTAGTAGATGGAAATGATGATCCAAGCATACAAAAAGGTTTGTATCCAAGCCTGAAGTATACACTATATTGCCAAAAGTATTCGCCTATCCAAATTCTTTGGAATTTGGTGTTCCAATCACTTCCATGGCCACAGATGATGTATAAAATTAAGCAACTAGGCATGGAAGCCACCTGTGCAACAAATCCAGTCGTGAAATTTCCTTGCTCCTAAATATTCCACAGTCAACTGTTAGCTGTTTTATAAGAACATAGGAGTGTTTGGGAACGACAGCCACTCAGCCACCAAGTGGTAGGCCAAGTAAACTGACGAAGCGGGTTTAGCGGATGCAGAGGCAAAAATTTACTAATTAATAAAAAAATTTATAATTTTTTAAATTTAAATAAAAAAGTAGTGATTAGAGAAAAAAAACCTAATTCACTGAACATAAGTATTTTGTCCATGATTGAAAGCGAAGGATAGACCGGTAGAAGAAAATGTGTAGGTTGTTAAGTGTTAGCAGTAATTCTATCACCCCATCACAGAGAATCAGTGTAGGAGTTGCAGCATGCTGAAGGCGACCCTTCATATGTAGTGTTGCCAGATTGGAAGATTATGTTTCATGTTTCAAGCCTCAAATAGAAATTTTCCGGATTTATAACACTCTGGTCAATAACAGCAGGATCTATGGTCCTGTTGTAACATTGCTGAATACTGCCAAAATGAATCTGTCTTATTTACACACACCTCAGCCTTGTTCACATGTGCTGAGCAACTACAACAGCCAAAGCTAAAGACATGGTGAAGCTGTGGCACTGCCATTCATGTTGCTATAGGAAACCGAGTGAAAATTTCATAACTCCCCAACCCCCGGCTGTGTTGCTGTGGTACTGTGTGGGAGCTGGGATGCGTGGGCACTGAGTGGGTACAGGCCCTCATTCCACAGTCTGAATCAGCATAATGTACACAGAACCACACAAAACTACAACTAGAGCCAATGAAAAAAAGGTTAAATATTCTATTTGGATCATTTACATTGATGGCATTTGGCAAAACACCACATTTTTTATCCATCTGAGCAGTTAAACAATAAAAGCACTGCTTAGGGGCACTGCTAAGCACATCATACACACTTGTTTGGTTGTCTAGCCTGGTAGGTACTCCATAGGCATAATGGTTTTTATACTGTACTGTAACTGTATATTCTATTCCTCTTTATCCATTATTATAAACTTATCCCCTAAACCTTTCTATATTTTGATTTTCTCAAAAAAAAGATTTTGTACCTATTATGACTTCACTTTCTGTGTATTCAGGTTTACCTCCTCACCAGGCTGTACACATCGTACACATATTACACACACACACACAAAAACACTTTGCTTAATTGAGGAAAACAGTTATTAAGACAAATGTTTGTTTGACATAGAATATTAATTTGAGTTATTTAATGTATAACAGCGTAACAGGTTAGCGGAACTGACAGGAACAAAAAAAAAATCTTTTTTTTTCAAATGCAAGACCTTTTTTTGGTTTCAAAATCTTACCTGAAAACAAAAGACTATTGAAGTACAAAGAAAACCCAGAATCTGAAAACCCAGAAAATGACAGCACAGAATCTGATCCATTTTTTTTTTTGCTTTATTTAACAGGCAGAAATAAAGCCACACTAGCAAAAATTCAATGTGATAAATGCTAACTTTAGGAGAGTAAGAACACAGTGTGGAAAAGGAAATCAAATAAATTAATGTTAACCTTTGTGCTTGCTTGAATTACAGAAATTGACAGGGGCGGAAAAAAGAACCAAAAAAGTCATGCTGAGGGTATTCGTCCTGCTGAGACCCAGTTGGGTAAAAGTGTTCTAACTTTTTTCTTTTCTTTTTTTGTTTAAAAAACATTCTACAACTTGAGTTTTTAAATGTATTTTCTGAGTTCAGAGCATGCTCACTGGACCATTTTAGTTTAAAATCACAGTTCTTTCCATAATATGTAATTGTTCTTACAACGGCCATTTCGGATACAGTGTAAAATCTAGTATTGAACTTTTACATAACCACTCAATTTTTAAATTTTATTTCACAAAAAAAACATTTATGAAAACAAAATGTCCACTGTCTCCACAGAGAAGACAGATCAAGAGGGGGGTCTCAGGAGGACATGGCATGCATGGCAGTTTGTATTCAGTGGCAGGTAAAGTGGATAGAAAAGCTTACTGATTCAGGTTTAGTTCCTAAGTTTACACTGGTATATATAT
>JAOTQW010000023.1:5248003-5259959 GCA_026260075.1 Sisor rabdophorus
CACAAAACACATGTAGACTGGTTGGGCAAACTCCCATAAAACCTCCAGCACCCTGAAGCACCCGTTTATATATTTAAGTTCAAACATTATGCATTTTGGGCTGATCTTTTTTAAATGGGCAGGTTGAGCTAAAAAGCTTTAATCTAATCTAGAAACTGAGCTGTTTGGGGTTTGTTTCGGTGCTTTCAGATTTTGAATTTCTTTTTAAATTAGCTTCGTGTACCTTCAAGTTTCTTCACCGCCCTTGCTTTCCAGCTGCCCCTGGTGTACACACTGCTTCAGAGGTGTTTAGTCTATTCTTTGGAAACACTTATACAAAAAAAGGCCACTTTAAAGTAAACTAATACACTGTAGTACAGAAGTCTTGTTTTTCACTTATACATTACTGCCTAGTAATTTGCTCTCTCAGCGCTCTCATTCGCTTTGCGAAAGGCTCCAGCAGACCCTTATGACCCTGAGTTAGGGACTAAACAGGTATAAAAGATGAATGAATGATTTAAATCGATAGAATTTAAAGTAAAGAAGTATTTTTAAGTATTTGCTTTTCCCTCTGTTGTATTTTAGGGACTTACCAGACTGATAAGTAATACCCTTAATACCACCGCTGTCACATTGCAATCATAGAAACCATTAATACTATACAAACACACAAAATAACACAGACATTGTGCGCATTAAGGATAAAAAAAAACTTTTTATTAAAGCCAAAAACTCTCTACACTACAACTGTACCACATTTAAACCTCTACACTACAACTACAACTGTACCACATTTAAACCTCTACACTACAACTACAACTGTATTCCATATATCATCTGGAGCAGTTCAGAATCATGCATTCATTCATTTATCTTTTATACCCACGTATTCCTGAACCCAAGGTCACGGGGCTCTGCTGAACCTATTCCAGCGCACATAGGGCAGAAGGCAGGGGGGTACACCCTGGACAGGTCGCCCATCCATTGTAGGGCCACAGACACACAAAACGCTCATTACTATGGGCAATTAAGAATCACCAATCAACCGAATGCACATGTTTTCGGACTGTGGGAGGAAACCGGAGTACCCAGAGAAAACCCACACAAGCGCAGGCAGAACAACTCCTCACAGAAAGACCCCAAGCCCGTGATTTTAACCCTGGACCTTTTTGTTGTGGGACGGCGGTGCTAACCACTAGGCCACCACGCTGCCAGTTCAGAATCAATATTTATCTAATATTTTTACAAAAACATTTCAAATAAAATAGAATATATAATACATTTAAAGACTGTAGGCCAGTGTTAGCGGTCAGCGGCACCGGTCTGGAGGTGATGAAAAAAAACTCTTTCCCAAGCTAAGACAAGCTAGTTATCTTTGAGGTTTGCAAAACTCTTCTCATAAAAGTTTCTGGAAAAATCCACCTTAAAAATGTATTTTTAAGGATGTCAAAGACCAAGTCAAGATTTGGCAGCGCACAAAAAGGACAATCCAAGAAATCCGAAGCAGAGAGAGAAACGCTACGAAATGAAGAAAATAAACTTTTGTGAATTAATTAACAATAATTAAATGGAACAAAGGATTTCGTTTGGAAACGTAGGTTAGCTTCTGATAGTGTTCAGGCAGCGGAGAAAGACTTGCTGTCCTTTATTAAATGTGCTAGTCAAAGATTTCACTGTACATATTGAAATGATAAAAGAAGAAAAGGCAGGCAGGCAGACAGACAGATGGATGGTTGCCTTTCTATTTTTACTCCTTTCTTTTTCTGCTGCTTTGCTTTTCCAGTTTGACAGAACGCTACTGCTTTACAAAAACGACTGTTAATAATGTTTCAAATTTAACACAAATAAAATTCTATTGCTTATACTGATTTTCCAGTGATTTCTCTATTTTTTAACAGCAGACCGATTTTATTTAGAAATGCACTATGTGCAAAACAGGAAAACAAAATGTATATGGCAACTCTAGAGTTATCCTTGGACCACAACCAAAAATAAATAAGATGAAACTCTTACGTTTATATTTAAAATCTTTAAATCTTTATATTTTAGCTGTAAATACTGATACTGTTCTGAAAAGTCTCTTTTTGATTCAGATTATTTTTCTCTCATTACTGCATAATTAAGTAAAAAGCTTTCTTTTATTAAACTTCAGGATTAATACTTGTTTATAGTTGTTTAATAGATGTGTGTGTGTGTGTACGTTCCAGGTGGTGGGCGAATGGCGCTTCAGTAAAATTCACTGTGACATTTTTGTCACCCTGGATGTTATGATGTGCACGGCCAGCATTCTCAATCTGTGTGCAATTAGCATTGACAGGTAGGCCTCTCAGGAAATCACTATTGAATCTATAGGGAAAAATGCTTTGCTAAATAATGTACAGAGAGCAGATCACACGGAAGTGAAAGAGAGTGAGAGAGAGAGAGAGAGAGAGAGAGAGAGAGAGACTTTGGTGTCTGAAGGTTGTTTGGACAATCAAATAAAACATCCTGCGGCATGCATCTGACTGCAGCATGCATGTTCCTTATGGATTTGTTGAGGTCAATGCTGAAGATAATAATTAAGTACCCTCTTTTTCTTCACTCCCACTCTTGCAGATACACGGCGGTTGCCATGCCACTGTTGTACAACACACGGTACAGCTCCAGACGGCGTGTCACTGTCATGATTTCAGTGGTGTGGGTTTTGTCCTTTGCCATTTCTTGCCCCTTGCTGTTTGGGTTAAACAATACAGGTGATAAGTTTTCTCTTCCTATTTCCAAAAAAGTGTGGATACAAGAACAAATTAGTGATATTTTCAACAGCAAATTGGCATAATAATCACCAAGTTTTGAATAATGACTGTGTATCACAAAATAACGAGACATACAGTAATGTGATAATTGTGCTGTCTCCATATAATGAAATAGTAATTAGAATTGATGACAGTGACCCTATTTAAAAATGTTAAAATGTTATGGAACTAAAAACGATAAGAAAAAGACTTTCAGAAAATTAAAATAAATCAACCACCAAACTACCACTGCTGGGCTCCTGAGCCAGGCCTCTAACCCTCAAACGCTTAAATAAATGTAATTAATTTAACATTGGAAAGATTCCACAGCTTGCACTTGATATTAATATTTCGATCTGTGTCCCCAGCAACTCGCGACGAGGCCGTGTGCGAGATCGCCAACCCTGCTTTCGTGGTGTACTCCTCCATCATGTCCTTCTACGTCCCCTTCATTATCACGCTTCTGGTCTACGTGCAGATCTACGTGGTGCTGCGCAAGCGGCGGAAAAGAGTGAACACCAAACGCAGTTGCCAGAGGGCAGATGTCGAGCCTCAGCTTCCTCTCAAGGTGAAGCACGCCTCCGGAGCACTCCACTCATTCGAACAGCTGATCTAATTAATTATTTTTGCAGCTGTGGCTAATGACTAGCACTATAATATCGCAAGATTCGGGGCAAAATCACTGTTTTATGATCTCACCGCAGTCTTTTACTAAAGAGATGATTATGCTCATTTATCACCAGATTCCAGATTTAACAGCACATGTTTCTAGTAGGTAGAGAAGTGAAGTGTAAAGCAAGTGTGTGAAATGAGTTTTTGAGCCTTAAAGCTTTTTGAGAGGGATGATTCATACACACCGATACGGTTCAGTGTGTGTGTGTGTGTGTGTGTGTGTTGGGGGGGGGGGTGAATGTCATTGACCCGTACGTGCTCAGCAGTGGCAAAGGCTTCGTTGACGATGTGTTCGATGTTGCACGGTAAGCGCTGAGCGATACTTAAAGTGCATCAGTGATATAATGATTCAATTTGTGTGTCTGAATGCTTAAGCTTTTTTTTTCCTCCTGTGTATTTGTCATTTTTTATGAGCTGTTTACCCCGCGGGGCCACACTGAATATACAACACTTAGCAGACATTGTAATAACGCTAAATGGCAGGGAAAATCCTCCTGTTTGGAAAAAGGAGGTGTTTTTCAACTCTATTGAATTTTTATTGAATGTTTATTGGCTCGAATGTGAGCCCCCCCCTCCCAACAAAACAAAGATACGTTACACCTGCGTAAAAATGGCAACAAAACTGCTGATAGATCTGAGGTCGCTATTTGAGCTCACCTTTTCCTACAACTCCTTGACATGATTGCATTATTTATTTTAGAAGGTAAACTAAGGTGCAAAAGAACAACAGCAGGGCATGTCGAAATACTGAGATTACAACAGAGCAGGGCTTCTTACTGTTCCAATTCTGGAAGATCACATACACGATATTGCCAAAAGTTTGTGGTCACCTGAGCATCACCAACACACGATTTCTAACAACTTATTCCAGATTTATTCCCATTTTGCTAAAGGAAGGAATAACGTAAACAATTCTAGACAATTGTGTGCTTCCATATTTGTAGCACCAGTTTAGAAAGAAACCACATATAGATCTTTTTGCATTATAGTGTACTGTGTATCATATTTTGTGTATTATATCTATAATGTCCTGTGTATCATATTTTGGCATTTTCTAAGCTACATTAGTTTTCCAAATCTTTGTAAAAAAAAAACCAAAAAACTTTTTTTTACAGTTTGGAGTTAAGTTTCTTTGGCAACGTATAATATAAAAAAAGGAAACTGAACTCTTTTCTTTGTCCTTCTATCAGGAAAAGTGCACTCACCCAGAGGATGTTAAACTCTGCACAGTCATAGTCAAGACCAACGGCAGCATGCCTGCCAGGAATAAGAAAACGGTGTGTGAGATTTTGTTTACAGTAAATTTAGAAACATTCACACGTCTAACAGGACTGCAGCAGTTTCTTGTTCTAAGATCGTCATAATAGTAATGTGATAATGGGTTACGGTCTGGGCCGGGACTTTTTGCTAGCAGGCAAATGTTCACTCAAGTACGATACAAGCCCTGGTGTCCTTTTTAACCCGATAGAACCATAAGCAAGGTCTGTGACATCTTTTCCAGCTGGTGATAAACGAGGTGATGCAACAAGACAGCAATGTGGAGGTGGGACTTATGGCCAGTGCCAGCTCACCAGACAAGCTTAAGCTGGCACCTACTGCAACGGGCTGTACAATGGCAGGTCAGAGTCATGTCTCACCCATGCAAGATGAGTGGCAGCCCAGTTTTAATGAAAATAACGGCCACACTGAGGACGGCCAGATGTCGGCAGGGGCCAAAGCTTTTCAAACCCAGACGTTGTCCAATGGCAAGTCACGCACAAACATTGCCAAGCCCATGAGTAAGAGGAAGATTTCACAGCAAAAGGAAAAAAAGGCCACGCAGATGCTTGCCATCGTTTTGGGTAAGTGTTACGTTTTTTTTAATCCATAAAATGGATTTTATTCATGAAGCAACTAATAATCAATCAATACGCAATAAATAACTGATCTAAATCAAGCAAAATATCTCTAATGATTATTCTGTATTTGTACATCAGACTGGGTACTAACTGTCTGAATCAAGCAGTCAGATATTTCAGAGACTTTGGACAAATACACAAGCTTAGTGGTTTAGTTTACTCCTGATTGACAGCAGTTGAACTCTTAATTGGTCTTGTACAATCTTGCACACAATTTCCATATGTTCTGAGATGATTTTCTGCTCACCAAAGTTGTAAACAGTCATTCTTAGCTGTATTCATGCTGTATGGATCGGCGACCTGTCCAGAGTGTACCCCAGATAGGGAATAAGTGGGTATAGAAGATGAATGAATGAATCCATTGTTTGGAGCGAGTTTTGGAATGAGTTTTGAAAGGGTTTTTTTGTTCCTTGGGTAGCCGTAAACTGTGTTGCGTTCCTCTGCTAATACTTTTATTTCTTTTATTTAAAACATGTAACAGAAAGAAATTGATGTGAAATGGATTAATAGCATTTCAGTTATTTTAAATGGTGAAAATGGATTAGATACACTTGTAATTCAAGTTACAAGCTCCATCGTGGATCAAATTAAACTCTCCAATGTAATTTCAGTTTCATTCTTAAAACTTTATTCCCAATATTTTTATTTGATTTCATCTTTATTTCAGAAGCTGGCACTTATTATATTTATTCATTCTTTCATTTAATCATCTTATATACCTGCTTATTCACATCCTTATACTTATCCATAGAAAATGTAAATATTATAAGTTGTGTTTACTTTTACACATTTTATTCTTGCATTTCTTTCTCAGGTGTTTTTATTATATGCTGGCTGCCATTTTTCATCACACATATCCTGAAGACTCACTGTTCCAGCTGCTATGTGCCTCTGGAAATGTACAATGCCTTCACCTGGCTGGGGTACGTGAACAGTGCTGTAAACCCCATCATCTACACCACTTTTAATGTTGAGTTTCGCAAGGCATTCATAAAGATCCTCCACTGCTGAGTGCACCTCCGTGTGATTGTGGGGTCAGTGCCATTGATTTTCCTGACTGAAAAGCTTTTTTTTAAAGGACACAATCAACATCGGAGACACAGAGGCTTTTCAGCTCAACTCAATTCAACTCAATACATTCAACTCAAATGAATGTAAATACGGAGGTCTTGATCTTTGTTGTTTAAAAGAGCTTTCTAATGGAGCCTCCAGCTATAAAAAGAGAGTGTGTGTGTGTGTGTGTGTGTGTAATATTACACAGTACAAACTGCAGTAGGCGTCTGGGCCATGTTATAATTTAACCTTTTTTAATCCATCTTTTTTCCACTTTGCCTAAACAAGTCGCAAGCTTTTTTACGGATATTACCAAGTAACGTTACGGAATGTCAGAAATAACGGAATAACAGAAACGATCTCAGCGGTGTTTGCTTAGTGATCGTTCCGAGACTTTGCGAGACAGACGCCTACTACTAATCCAAACCATAGGTTCTGTACCCCCCTCAGAGGCCATTACCACACTCATTCCACACCAAACATAATGTTACATAACTAATCAAACTCAACCGTACCCCGACCCTTCAGCAGAAACCCTGCACTTGCTACGCCTCTCCAGGCCATACAGTACAGGCCTAGGGTTTACCTATCTTCGTAACCTAGTTAGAGCATCCAACAAAAATAGTTAAGACTGATAAATAGTGTCCTGAGAAAATAATGTCAGAATGTTATCTTCTGTTGAGAAAGAACTGGAGTTCAGGATTCAGTCAGCAGGGATGCAACTGTTCGTGCATGCACTTGATTCTCTATTGACCAGTCAATAGGGGGCATTGGAGAGTTGCCACCCTCATCGAGGATCGACCCCTGAACTTCCAATTAGCAGTCCAATCTGATAGATATAAATGGCTGAATTATTTCAATAAAAATAAACTCATACTGAACTCAAATGTACAGATTCAAGCTACAGTCAACAATTTTCTTTTAATTTCAGCAAACAGTAATGTTACATCACCATTCGATATTAAACCAATAATAATCAAGTCCATGTTTTAAATTGTTTGCATCCCTTAAACATTTTTAAGCAGCAGCTGCCGCTGATCTTAATAATCCTTAATAATCCTCCATGATTAGCTGTAATAGGATACAATTAGCTACAGCACAGTTTTATTGCATTTATTTCGATAACTTTAAACATTATATAGAAAGCTCTTTGGCCCTGGTTCAATTACTGCGTGTTATATCAAAGTATCATCCTCTTTTATTATTAAAAAAAAAAAACCTTTTAAAAAACACCATCGCCTAGTGACGATTCCAGGGAGAAAGAAAAAAAAAGATTTCACGAATATTTTCTAACGTTTAGAAAAATGAGAGGGTTTTGACTCTGTGATTTTGCTCAGGTAAAGCTTGGTCTAATTGTTGCGGAAGAGAAAAGAAAAGACAGGAGGCCTCATCAGCAGCAGCAGCAGCAGACTGAGGCTACGGCAAAAAAAGGTTATTTCACGAGTCACTCCCATACATGCACCATTTACACCGTTAGCAGTTATGTATCTCTCTAAGGTTCATTCATTTATTTATTTACAATCTTTTTAATAGTTTGATCTGAAATAAAGAACGGCTGAACAAGCCATAGCCTTTTTTTACACCCACACACTCGTGCACACACACACACACACACACCCTTTTTAAAGAACTGACTAAACATAAAGAATATGTAAACTGTATATAGTGCAATTTAAAGAAAGCCCATGACAAAAATTGATGATAATGCATGTCTCGCTAGTTCTTTACTAGCTACACGTACTCTAATCCTTGAAAAGCTGTAGCTATGTTTTTTTCCTTCCTGTACATAAAAATGTCTAATAATCGAATGCACATGTATTATGTAAAGAATCATACATCATGTGTCTCACCGTGTGGTTTTAAAGCCTGCGGATTGAAAGAGTTTGCATGGTTTTGTTTATTATGGAAGTTTTGTCTAGTCGACTATTTATGTTTGTACAGCTGGTTTTTTTTAAACCATAAAATATATATTAAATGTTAAATTACTTAAACATCGATAATTATCAACAGCTGCTAAGATGAAAAATATTCTGATAGGACGTTTTCCACGACATTCAGAATAATGGATGCCACAAGGTTGCGTTAACGTGCAGATGTGCACGCATTTCTACAGAAACTATTTACATTGAAATTAAAAGCATAAAAGCAATCTGTGAGGTTTGGGTTTTGTTTATGGTTCACGTTTTCATGTCGTATGTTAATATCCATGTTTATTGTTTAAGGTTTTTGTTTATATATTGTTTATATTTATGCTAGTCAGCTAAGCTAATCCAATTTAAGCTTGGATTTAATGCCTTGTTTACTTCCTGTCTTGTGATCTTTGTTTCCCATGTGTTCCTGTCATGTGATTCCCCTGTTTTATTGGTTTGTTTGGTCATGTGTTGATTGATTGATTCAGGTGTATCTCGTTTAGTTTATGTATTCATTGTGTATTTATACCTCCTGCATGTGGTCTGCGGACCACCGCTGGTGAGTCTGTTTTGCTAACGTCCATGTTAAAGCTAAGTGACGTAAGTCACGTGTTATGATTAGCAGAGTTTAGGTTATGTTTGTTCGTTGTTTTGTTTTGTAAATAAACTGCACTATTGGGTTCGTCTCTGTGAAGTTTCGTTACCGAATCATTCACCTAAAATATAAACAATTAGCACTACAAGAAACATAGACTAAACTTGCCTTAACATTAACACGCTGGGCAGAAATCAAAAGTGACTCACCAAAAGTAATCACAGGATTACAATACCAGGCAAAAAATAAAAAAACATGACCAGGGGAATCACATGACATACGAGTGAACAAAGATCTCATGACACAACAGGAAGTGAATAAAGAACAGAAAGAAAGGCAAGAAAAACAAAACTATTATTTAGTTCTCAAATATGTTATATTTTTACCTTGGGATGCCAAATTTTTTTTTAAATCCTTGTTTGCACATAAAAATATTAGGATTAATTTACACAATTACCTGATCTATTTTTAATTGATTTATTAATATTTAAGTACATTGCATGATGTCAAATTCAATTCCCTTCTTCTGTACAACACACAATTCACTGCTCACCGACTCACTATGTTCATCTCTGCCCCCCCAACATTTTACTATAACGATTCTATGATTATAAATGAATGTATAAAAAATGCTGTAAATCTGCTTTGTTATTGAGGTCTTGTCTGTGTTGACTAGCGCGTACGTGCAATATTTGTCATTTAAAGTGTGTTTAAACACACGCAGTGGACATCTGGTGTTCAGAAGGGACCATATTTTTGTTGTTTTGTTTAAGTTTGTTGGGATGTGATATATTTTGTAATACAAATGTAAATGTTGGAATAAATAAACAAACTTCATTCTAAATTTCATGCAAATCTTTCCAAAATGGTTTTGTTTTGAGTGATATTCAAGCTATAGGTAATGATTTTCAAAAGAAAAGCCCGGAATTTACTGATCATAAACTACACTGATCGAATGTAACGTACATGATCGAATGTAACACACAATATTGCCAAAAGTATTTGGTCACCTGACCATCAGATTTATGGGTCTTTTTAAATTTCCTATTTCAGATTTACTCTCCATTTTGCTGTTAGACTGAGGTCCACTATCCTATTAAAATTCCACTACAATATCAACCATGAATCTAAGATTTAGGTTCATTCGGCTTCTACAGTTCCAGAATTTGTGAGATCAGACACTAAGGTCAGGTAAGGAGGTCTGGAGTGTGGTTGGTGTCCAGTAGTGCTACGACCTACAAAAACATTTTAGACAATTGTGTGCTTCCATATTTGTAGCAACAGTTTGGAGAGGAACCACATATGGAGATGATGGTCAGGTGACCACATACTTTTGGCAATATAGTATAATGATTACCTGCCTGATATTGTGTTGGTGTGCCAAAACAGCGCAGACCCATTGAGGCAAGTATATACCCCTACTACTAAGGTGTTGTGGGCCACCAAGATGTTACCAGCGGGTTCGATTTGTTTTTCCCTCACATTCCACAGATACTTGGCTATACAGAGATCTCAGGATGTGCATCTCAAATAATTTCTATACTCTTCAGCTGAGCTTTTAGCGTAAATGAGAAACCCTTATTATAGCCACGGCTAAGAGAAATTACAAAGATGGCTTATAATTATAGACTGCCGAACCCAGGATCTTTTTGAAGGATCAAGATGTTTAAATTACAGTGTAGAGCCTTAAAATAAAAGTCTCCTCTCACAATCCCCATCCATTATCATGTTTTTTTTTAGATCTGCCTTATTGACAGCAGGTTTTTGTGAGGGTACAATACTGGTGCGTCTGTGAGAATAACCTTGGGCTTTGTCAGAAGCCTGTCCCCGGCTTATGATTTATTATTCGCTCTGCATCTGTTTCAGATCAACTCTCCTGGGACCGGCAGCATTGTTTGCGTAAAAAGAAGCATAAAGCTAATAAAGCTGTTTAAGCGAGCCTTCAGATTCAGTGCATGAGGCGTAATGCAGGAGGTCAGTCCACAGGTTCCGTTTTCCTCTGCAGTTTCTCGCCAACACTTCCAACTCAGCTGCAATTAAGCCCGGATCCCCCAGTGAGTCGTAGCTGCATGGTAAATGGCTCCCTGTTTATTTCCCACACAATCTCGATGCATATTAAAGTGTCTTATAAAGTTGAGGGTTAACGTTCGTAGTGATGACACATTTTCTTGAATTTATAATTTAGAAAACGGGCAGCATGGTGGCGTAGTGATCCTGATTAATGGGCATGTTCTGAGTTTGCATGTTCTCCCTGTGCTTGTGTGGGTTTACTCTGGGTTCTCTGGTTTTCTTCCACTGGTTAAAAACGTACTTTAGGTTGATTGTTGACTCTAAATTATCCATAGGAGTGTGTGTGTGTGTGTGTGTGTGTGTGTGTTTGATTGAAGATTGTTTATTTGTGTAGTCCTACGATGTGCTGGTGATCTGTTCAGGGTGTACCCCTGCCCTTCATCCTATGTTTGCTGAGATAGGCCCCAGCTGCCCCCAGTGACCCCAAGTTAGGGAACAAGTAGGTATAGAAGATAATTGAATAATTGAATTTAGAAAATATATTTGTCATCATCACTACCCGCTTATTCCCTAACTCAGGGACACGGGGGTCTGTTGGAGGCATCTCAGCGCACATAGGGAGAAAGGTGTGGTATACCCTAAATAGGTCGCCAGTCCATCGCAGAGCCACACATATTCGAACAACCACAAGCATTTACATTCACCCTATGGAAATAAAGAATCACCAACCTAACGTTTATGGACTGTGGAAGAAACCAGAGCACAGGGAAAACACACAAACTTTGCCCATATAAATATTAATTTATTTTTGGTTTCAATTCCCTCAGTCTCAGTTTGCTTGCTCTCCCTGCACTTGTGTGGGTTTACACCGAGCACTCCGGTTTCCTTCCACAGTCCAAAAACTTGCATATTAGGTTGATTGGTGACTCACCAATTGCCCATAGGATTGAATGTAAGTATGAGTGGTTGTTCGTCTATGTGTAGCCCTGCGATGGACTGCCGACCTTTTCAGAGTGTACCCCTGCCTCTCGCCCTATGTGCAGGCTCCAACAGACCCCTGTGACCCTG
>JAOTQW010000023.1:5260059-5276814 GCA_026260075.1 Sisor rabdophorus
GCAGACCCCCGTGACCCCGGATTCGGAAATAAGCGGGTAAAGAAGATAAATGAATGAATGATTTGAATAACAATCTTGCAATTTGATTTATGCTGCTATTATTTACCAGGCGTCTTTAACATGAAGGTTTTCAATTCTTTAGTTAGCAGTAATGTCAATGTTACGTTATCATCAGCTAGTTGCAGTTTGATTTGATTTGGTATACTTGTGTCCATCAATTTACCCCTGGTTCAGATGGTTTAGTCATGCTTGTGATTGTGGCACCGCTGCATTTTGCTGAACATTTTTGTAGTGAATAACTGATGATATTCATCGTTGCTTTAAGGAACCACCAGGCACTTACAGGAGAATCGTATATACTTTGAATTATTTATTATTTATTTACATAAATAAATGTGATTTTTTTTTTTATCAGTGGCTTCAAAATTGACACTTTCTCCATGTTTTAATGACATTTTTATGCACGATTATGATTTTACACATTATAAGAACCAGTGGCTCACATGTCTGCAAATAAAAGTGACTGTCATCCTTGTGACATGCTGGATATTTCTCATAAATTTGTTTCTGCTTTATGGGACATCTTGGATATTTAAGAGGTTCTGGAAAACGTTTCAATGAGTCTACGCTTAAAAAAAAAAAGGAAAATAAAAAGAGGCCCTGCAATAGGGTTGCTCCTTTTTTTTTTAAAGCCCAGTGCTGTTGGCTTGTAAGATGATCCAGATGGAGAACATATTTTTTAAAAACCTCATTGTTTATACAAACTGTTCTGGAAAGCTTGATTTCTATCTGTAATTTTTGTGCAATGGGTTTTTTAATTCCACAAGGAGCCCCAAACAGCCGTTACAGCTTACACACAGTCACCAAGTCAGCCAATCAAAAGCTTTGCTTTTATAAGACCACCTTGTCATCCTGACCGAAAGAAGCACTGCAGATGTTCACGCTGCACGAAAACATGCAGTTTATTTCGACCGTTTATTGCTGTCCTCAAGTCTTTTCGGTGTAATCTGAATTTTACTGTGCTGTGCAAAGGTTTGTGCATCCTTAAAAAAAATTCGTAACCATACGAAAATTAGACAAAATGAACCCGCATTTTTGGCTGCTTTGATAAGATTTTGCAAATCTTTTACAATTTTTTTCCCCCCACATCTTTTACATCAAGTACACTAAACACACTACACAAACCTTTTACCCTAAAAACGCTCCTTTTTATGAACACAAGTATAAAAGTTCTCTAACAATTTTCTCTGTGTGTTGCCCTTACATTGGCCTCTCTCTCCTTGGACCCCACCCACATTTCCTGTTTTAACATTCCACTTTTCTGTTCATATCCTTCCTCATCTGTTCTGTAATCTGTATACACAATACCAGCTCTGGAGACTGCAAAGATTATAACCCAACCCTCTTTTCAATTTAAATTTATTTATTTATTTTCTACGTGTGCAATGTTTGTTTTAGTGTAGACACCGATTTATAGATTTTTTAAAAACTGTCCAAAATACATTCGAGAATGTGAACCTATGCACTGTTGTTGTGTTGTGTCGTGCAGTGCCAGGCTTCATCAGTTTTTGAAATTCTTTGTTGAGCGACATTGTTTTCAGACAGTACTCCTTTGTGTCCTGCATTCACACCCGAGCACAACCGCATCACATCTGCTCTGTTTCATGCCCAGTAATAACCAAGACATCCACATGTTTACTAAGGACTAAAATGGCCACTAAAACATTTCACCCTCCTTAAACGAGAACTGAATGGAACGCTTAGTATTATTGTCTGCAAAATAGTTTCCAGTTTAAAAAAAAAAAAAAATCACTCCCATTTCTATAAGAGCCAATGACTGCCCAGCTCACAAAGTCATGTTATGAGCAGAGGTGCCGCTGGTGGAAAAGGGGGGCGATTGGGGGCTTTAGGTTAAATCTACACACTTTGCAGCCCCCCAAAAATGATTTATATTACCAAAATTTAAAAGTACAATTTGCTTAATATAAAATAAATAAACACTTTCTTTTAAACTTTGTTTTAAAAAAGCTGTTGAACTAACCTGAGTTCGTTCCGTGGTGAAGTGGGTTACGGCACCAACATCTGCATGTGCACTTTCAGCGACTCTGCCGGGGTCTCACCTTTCCCTTTCTCTTCCATTTCATCCATCTGTCCTATAATAATAATAGAGGCAAAAAAATGGAAAGAAAAATTAGCACAAATAAAAGACAACAGTAAGAGCAAAGAGGTTGAACAGCTATTAGTACAAGCAAGCGTGTATGTTGATCCATAAACTTTTTTTTGGCTATGGTGATCGGACTACTGTGATGCAAGTCATGCTTTATATTGTTTTCTCTCTAGTAAAAAAAAACAATATTACAACCTTTATTTCTGAATTCAGTAAAAATAGATGGCTTTATTATTTGAATAATCGCTGATAAAAAGTAACATTAAATTTGCTGATTTATACAACCTTTATTGCATTTTTTAAAAACAGTTGACTTCAAAAGGAACATTGGTAATATTTGAGCTCAGTAATGTTACATTACCATCAGCTATTTAGCGTCGTACGCTGCTAACGCTGCTAATTGTTTACAGCTTTCTAAAATCCTTAAGCACCAGTCGCTACTGGATGCTGTAATAATCTTAAAACTTAAAACAAACCTTAGCTTTTTATAAATGGGCTGGCAAAATATTACCAAAAAGACTCCAAACAAGGGAAAGAAAATTTCTGGACTTTGGACAAGGAAAATACTTCATCACATTACAAACATCAAGCACAGTAGCAGAATCTGACATACAGACAGCGTGTGGTCTTAAACTGCCAACAGCAACATAGACTAACGTACATCTACAACCTAAATTCTAACATTTGTTCCATTACATTGTATTCATTCATTCACAACCTTTTTTTCTGTTCATTTCAGAGCATTTCTCTTGGCTGCACTGCTTTTAGTACGTGTAAATGGAGGTTAGATTTTTTTGTACAAACAGATTTCAGTTTCTATGTGCAGCCATGGTAACAATCCATTCTGCCCAAAAGCTTCAGAATTAGTAGAAAGAACATGCAAACTTAGCACATAAAAAAATCGGACCCACAACCTTCTTGCTGTAAGGCAAAATGCGTTAACCCTTAAACCACCGCACCACCCCTCATGTCTACAGTTAAATAAAAAAAAATTTTATTTAAAAAAAATTGGCTGACGAAGGAGGAGAAATTAACAATGGGTTTTAAGGCGGACTTTTTCCGATAAGTTAAACATCCTGTCTTGCCACTCCCAGACCAGTGCCACCAACCAGTAACACTGATTTACAGCTTTTAAAATGTATCATATATATATATAGATTTTTTTTTTTGGATAAATATTGATTCTGAACTGCTTCAGATGTGGTATGTGGTACATTTGTGGTTGCAGTGTAGGGGTTTGGAGTTTTCTTTACGGGGTTACTTGTTTTAATAAAACTGGTTTCATCCTCAGTACATAAAATGTATCCCTGTAATGCCACACTGTTATTTTATATTGCTGATAGTTTCTATAATCACAACATGTTTATACCAGGTACCAAATGACCCACCAGCTACTGCATGTCCTAGATTATTAAAATAATGTCGACCAGAGTCAGCCATGACACAGTGAACACTAGCATACAAAGGGCGTTAAGGACCTTAGCTCAAGGACACAACAGCGTTAGCTTGGTCGACCAGGCATGTGTAGTGGGACAGGGGAAACTTTGGGTTTGTCTCGAGTCCTTGACCCACTTGAGAGTATTTATCAGCAAAAACCTTTGCTGGTGGGTAGCAAATGTTTCTGGAAAAATAATGCTTTGGGCTGTAATACTGCACTTATGAGTTATTTAATAAGTTCATATGGCTGTATTACATACATAGCCTTTAAATTGGGCACTGCCAAGCTGTCACTGCTGAGGCCCTGAGCAAGTCCTTTAACCCTAAACTTTTCAATTCGATGAATAAAACTAACAATTAAGTCGTGTATATTATGTCCATGTATATAAAAGACAAATAGGCTAGCCAAATATATGCCTGACTACAACGTTCATCCAAACAAAAAGATAAACAAAAAAAAAAACGATTCGGTTACTAAGCTTCAGAGTTTGAATGTTTACATAACATTTATAAATAATAATGTTAGAAAGAAGGTCATCGTGAGGATTGTAAACATCCCAGAATTTTCACCCATTGTGTGTAAGTGTGTGCATGAAGAATAGCTAAAGGGGCAGAACGAAATGTAACATAGTGATAATGATGTGGGAAACCATAACTGGAGGGCAGCTTCCCAGAAATGATAGCGCTAGCATGTGCACGCAGACAGGGGTTTGAGTTTAGCAGTGTTATCCTGTTTAAAAAAAAAAAAAAAAGGATTCTCAATAAAACCTACGAATAAATTCTTTAAGATCTAAGAGATATTAGAGAAGAAACAGGAAACATGATGTGACAAGGAAATACATAAACCGTTTATACTAGTTAAATGGATCAAAAACTTTTATTTCAGCTTACTATAATTTATACCTGCAAAGTGTTAACTATCCGCTGCTGGGGTTTTTATTTATATAAAACTGATCTAAAGGTCAATAAAATAAAACCAGTGCAGTTACATTTCACTTTTGTCACATCAATGATTATACACCGTAAAACACAAAATGGTTCCCATATCCCATTTAGAAAGGTTGGGGTCAGCGCTATGGTACAACACCCCTGGAGCAGGAATGGTAAAGGGTCTTGGCCAAGGAACCAACAGTGGCAGAATTGTCAGTGTTGGCGCTTGAACCCAGGTCTTCCTGGTCTCCCAACCAACTTAGCACCTTAACCATTTGATTCACTACTGCCCCTTTTACCAAAACCTTTCTAAATAATTTAAAAAATGTTCTCCAATATCATCCCCACCTATTAATAATTAAAATTCACGTCTTGCAGACAACTTTGCAATTACTGACTAAACCTAACACTCCACAGCTGAAAGGTACGTGGCCGACAATGCTTTGGGTAAATGGCTAATTCAGCTATTATTACGGGATCCTTCTGTGCGGAGTTTGCATGTTCTTCCCTCACTTGCGTGGGTTTCCTCCGGGGTTTTTTTCCCCCCACAGTCCAAAAACATGTGCATTAGGTTGATTGACCATAAGAGTGAATGTGCGTGTGGGTGTGTATGTGTGGCCTTGCGACGGACTGCGACCTGTCCAGGGTGTTTCCCCTGTCTGTCGCCCAACGTGCGCTGGGATAGGTTCCAGCAGACCCTGGGAATAAGCGGCTATAGAGGATGAATGAATTTGCCTTGAAAGTGTGTGCTTGTCTCTAGACACTCATTTTGTTATGACATGTGACCCACAGATACAAATATGGTACCATATTTTTATCTGTACCATATTATCTAAAAATCCAGAATGTTTATACAGTAACACACCGAAGCTTCAACTTAGGATTCATCAGATTTGCTTTAAATTTCCCCCATCATTCAGCATGAAAGAGACAAAGAACAAAGGATGTCAGATTTAAAAAAAAAAGGGTAGGTGAAACAGACAAGCACCTACATAAAAAACAAAGATAAACAAATGTGTATCCTGTTAGATTGGGCTCACGAAGAACTTTTTTTTTGTTCCTGCGTCAATGGAGAAGCAGAAATAAATGAGTAAATTTACAAAGTTGATCAATTTCATCTAAAATGAATAGGCTGGAATATTGTAGGTGGACAGGCCATTTTATTGTAAGTTTATATATAAAACTTTATTTAGAGTGGCATGTTAACAATTTTACACTTATGATTTCTGCAGGTATACAGATATCCCGTTCTAGCCTGCACACAGGAAAATGAGTCCATTGTCATTACTAGGCAGTTTTTCCTCTTTAAACACCCAATAATAAGGAAACGCTACCACAGCCAAGCACTGGGTGACGGCCCAGCGGTGCACTTGCATACACAGTTTAATCTGGATATTTAAGCACATTTTTACAAAATATTTTGAAGCAAATAATGAGATTTTATTTAGTCAAACGTTTAAATGCACATAAGGAGAATTATAAACACAAATGTCCCCCATACAGACCAACTCATTCTTATTTAAAGGTGAGGGCCTTCAAGGGCTTCTACCCTTTTTTTTTTTTTGGGGGGGGGGGGGGTCCAGAAGTCAGGTTACTAGTAGGAACAGCACTCAGTTTCTACATTTGGTAGGGAACGAGCAATACAGCCCCCCATCCCGCCCCCTTTTCAGAGAAGCTAAAATTGCTAATGGCACCCCTGCCTGCCAGTAGTGAAAATACACATTGTGTGTAAAACCATTTTTTATACTTTGAGGTCAAGTACACCACCTACTGTAGATTTCTCCACCAGCAAAACGTACACCAATTAACTCAACACCCAAATCACCAATAACAGCATATTTAGTTAATCTCTTAACCAAATTACTATAACATTTTTTACTTAATTCAATTATGGCAACTCTCCCCTTTGGAAGTAGGCGGCAATCAATTCCGATCAGTACAGAGCTGTAATATTCAACAGTACTTTGCGTCATAGCGGAATAGAATTAAATGCAAAAGACTCCCTTATACCTTAGTTACTTCCTGTCTTTTATTTGGTCCCTAACGCAAATTAAATAAATAAAATTTCACAGTTGCATAAGTAAAGACTCAAATATAAACACAGCTAATACTTCATTTACAGATTAAGTGTCCAACATAACCATACAAGTGCTGAGAAGTAAAGCCTTCAGGTTCGAGGCCAAGAAAAGGCATAAATCTCTGGAACAGACTGTAAACTAACTCCAACAGGCCGTTTCAGAAGGCACAATTGTTTTAAACAAGTCTGAACATGATTTGCGCTTTGTTAAATTTCAGAGTACACCAACTCCATCTTGGGTAAAATCAAGCATAAGCACTACTGAAGCAAACCAGCTAAATGGAGCTCATTCTTCTAAGCAAATAGTAGATTCAGTAATTGTAGCCAAAACCACCAAAAGCACACGGCTCTAGCTTCATTTACAGTAACCACAGCCAAGGCCATATTAAGACTTCAACACATGAACCATTTTAAAATTAAGCACATTCGAAGGTGGACGTTAGGCAAATTGAATGCTGCCCTCTAGCGCAAGCGACAATACAGTACATCCGGCAAGTTTTAAAGTTAGATTTTTATTTTTCACTTGTAACTTATTAAAACATCCTTAAAAGCTTGCCATTATCGGCAATTAGCAATAGATTTGCATAAATAAGTCATTTGACATACCAACATAGAAAAAGTTAATCAAGGTAACAAGCTAAACAGCTCAAGTCTTATGAGCGACTCTTGCTAACCCAGTGGTATTTGTCCACACGTGGGCCAGAAAATGCATAGGAGGGTCTGTAGGGTTTGAAGCCATTGTGCGAAGGGTATTGGCCATTTGAATGCTGCTGGTAGCCATCACTGGCATAAGGCTTTCTTTTGGGATAGACAGCCCAGTTCTGCAATGGGGGAGGGGGTCCAAATTCGTTGAACTGCAAGGGAAGAAAACAGGGAGAGGGTGGCGTTAGATGATACTTTGTGACACTAGCTGGACTGATCTAGATCAATTTTTATTCACAAGGCTTCGCGGTTAGCAATGTTGACTTGCACTAAGGTGGTTCCAAGTTGGTTTCTCAGGCAGGGCATTGTGGAGTCAATATATTTTCATGTTTGTATGGGTTTAATCAGGTTTCCTTCCACAATCCAAAATCGGTATGCGAAGGACAAGTATGCAATTACAGTGACTAGATCCTTGATTCTGGCATTGAAGTAAACAAACATCAAGTCCATGTCTGACTGCCATTACATCAAACTATTGATGCAAGATTACTATTAAGAACCTTGAGGAAAGAGCACTGCAGGGATTTACACTAGGAAGGAAACCTGCAACAAGCACAAGTAACCAAAGGTGGAGCACTAGAACAGAGTTCAATAACCATGATTGGCTGCAGAAACCTTTGGATTTTAGCTGAATAGAAGATCCCAATTCCTGAGCAAAGCCCAGCTTAAAATTGCACAAACATTGGCCACAATGCCAATAGACAGACACTGAACCTAGGGAAACTAGTAGTCGTACTAGTAGCAAGAACGAGACTACCAAAGTAACCACTAGTAAGTAAAGAGATTTTACTTATTAAAGGACAACCTTTGCCATAAAGTACCTGATAAACACTGTTGGGATTGGACACGGTGGGGATGCACTTGGGTTCCGGAGCAGAGAGACTGCCAACACTGCTACTGCTGCTGCTACTCATGCTGCTGTTAGGACCTTCTTCATCCGAGGACGTTCCCGAATGATAGTCCGAAGAAGCCCGTTCCACGGCATTGTTAATCCTGCGCGAGAACTCGCCATCTCCTCTCTGTCCCTCCAACAGGGTCACACAAAACGGTGTACTTTTCTCACCATACCTGCAAGATTAACAAAGTCACTCGCGTAAGTAAACGCCAACCCAAAACCTCATCCTAAGAACCAACTGGACTTTTTTTTTTTTTACCGGCATGACACTTCACCAGGGTCCACCCAAATAGTGATCTCTTTAGGCAAACCCAGGTCTTCGTAGACAACACCACTCTGTTTGCAAGCACGGTCGATGATTGGGTCCCTCAGTTGGGCTTTGTTCATCCTAAGACACCTGAAAATTCAAAACACTTAGAAAAATAATGAGGGTTTAGAACAGTTCTGCATCTTACACCACATCACCTCACCGGAAAGCCTGTCCCTTGCATGGTTTCTCTGGGTACCAGTGGCTTTTGTACGTTTCAAAGAGAACCGAGGTTAAGGCCACAGCAAAGCGCTCACGAGAGGAGCGTTCCAATTTGCCACGTTTCTTTGCTAGTCTTGCCACAAAGAAAACTGTGGCAGCAATTTCTTCCTTCATCTTCTCTAGATACAAGTTGCTTTTGCTTTAAAATCGTAAATTAAAAACTTAATAAAAACTTTGTTGAAAGGAAGCACCCAGACAGCCGATATAAAACAACGGACTAGCACACTGCAAAATTTTACCACAGAACCTGCGTTTTAAAGGCCACACGTCAATGACCAATTACATGTCTCAACAGGTGTTTTATATTAAAGCGAACTTAATTTGACGAACACGTGCGTTTGGTAATGTTGGCCACTAGATGGCGATAGTGTTTTAAAATAATTTTTTTCAGCGTTTGCCTTGCAGTAGGTGCCTGAAATTCAAGATGGATAAAGATAGATTAACAGAGAGAGAGAGAGAGAGAGAGAGAGAAATAATTTATTTAAATAGATAGATAGATTTTTGTTCACTTCTTATTCATTCATTTATTCATTCATCTTCTATACCTGCTTATTTCCGGCCTCCCAGGGGTCTGCTGGAGCCTATCCCAGCACACCTAGAGAGGGGGTACACCCTGGACAGGTCACCAGTCTTTCGCAGGGCCACATACAGACAACCACACACTCACATTCACTCCTATGGGCAATTTAGAGTCACCAATCAACCGAATGTACCAATCAGTCCGAATTTAGGACTGTGGGAGGAAACCGGAGTACCCGTTGGAAACCCATGCAAATGCAAAGAACATGCAAACTCCGCACAGAAAGACCCCGTGGTCGGGTTCCGAACCCAGGCTCTTCTTGATGTAAGGCGACCACGCTAACCACTAGGCCACCACGCCTCCCTTACTTCTTATTGAACTTATCTTTTTTTCTAGGGATCAACAAACAGTGAGAAAATACAGTAAATTAAAAAAGGGATCTATTCAGCCCTCCGTCATTTCTTTTTTTCTGCCATTGTTTTAATGAAAAATTAAAATTCGTTTGCAAATCAAGTGTTGTGGAACATAAAATCCGATGCTGTGTTATAGAGGTTTCAGCTGTAATTTGTGTGCAAATTCAAGCAAGTTACTTTTTTATGTTAGATTAGCTTGATTGATTTCACAGCAACCAATAGGATGTGAGATGCTTTACTACAGACAAGTCTGGACAGGTTTTTAGAGCAATGTTTAATCAATAGTTTCTGTGGTAACTTAGAAAGTAATCTATTGTCCACAGCTTGTGGGTTAATGCCACAGCTTGGGGGTTTAATAGCGCATACCAACTGAAACCCAATTCCAGCGCGGGGAATTATTAATGCATGTGTTGGTCTGTATCTAAGGAGTCGATCAGCTGTAGCACTTGTTCCTTAACTGAATTGACAACAGTGTTTTCTATGTAAACTCACGTTTACCCTCCGTGTGCAGGTCATTCAGATGATTTTCTTCATGATCAGGGGCCAAAAAATAACTAGTTTTGACTAACAAAGAGGGGAATAAATAACCAAGTAACACTTATTGTATGTATACATTTATTATTTGTGCACAATTTTTCTTCATTCACAGCATTAAGCAGATGCCCTCAGCCAACTGAGCTACCATATTTAGTTCATCTCTCAAAAAAAACTCAGTGTTGTGTTGTGTTGGAGGCGGCGCGGTGGCCTGGTGGTTAGCACGGAAAAAAACATAGAAGGTCCCGGTTTACTCCGGTTACTTCGATTTCCTCCCATAGTCCAAAAACATGTACATCAGCTTGACTGGTGACTATAAATTGCCTATAGGATGTGAGTGTGTGTGATTGTTGGTCTTTGTGGCCCCTTGACGGACTGTCAACAGGGGTGTCTTTCACCCTATGTGTACTGGGATAGGCTCCCCCCAAAGTCAGGAAATAAAGAAGAGGAATGAATGAATAATGACTATTCCTTTGATTAAGCATCTCAGAGAAAAACGAAAAAGTATTTTTGTTTTTATTGATTGCAGTTACATGGGGCAACAGGCGGGGGTTCACCCTAGACAAGTCCATCGCAGGGCCAACACACACTCACATTGTTACCTACAGTTTATTAAGAGTTGCCAATTTACCTCATGCACATGTTTTTTTGGATTGCGGGACGAAACCGGAGTACCCGGAGTAAACCCACGCAAGCGCAAGAAGAACGTGCAAACTCCGCACAGAAAGACCTGGGAATCGAACCGACGACCTTCTTGCTGTGAGGCGAACTTGCAAACCACTACCGATATATATTTATTATGAATATATCATTTTGTCTAGTAAACAGTAATCTAATTTAACATAAACTTGAGCAATCAGTTTAATAAATAATAGTATAAAAATAAAAACGGGGGGGAAACTTATTTTAAAATGTATTCGACTTTTTTTGTTGTTATTATATTGTTCATTAACGGGGATGTTGGTTGGTTGGTTGGTTGGTGGTGGAAGCGCGCTATAGTGCTGGAGGGGACGTCCGGTCAACGCGCGCTCTTTAGCGCCCTCGTTCCCGCCTCCGTCCGCTGGCGCGTCACCAGCCGCTCAGTTTAAACGCGTTTCGCGTTATAAAAGCTGCGAGTGGGAAAGTGAATTCCGAGCGACAGATCAACACCTCGGCGGTTTCCTCCTCCACTTCAGTAAGTAGACCTGTCTTGGTGTGTTTATGGCATTGGTCTGTATAGAAATACTAGAATTTCATATTCAATTTTAGAGCACCTGTGAATCTACACCTGTACCTGTCTTGAGATGGTTCCAAGTAAATCTATATCTGACATCACGTGCCACAAAATCTGATTCACATCCCTATCTGGACAACTTTTCCAATTCAGGATTTTTTTTTTGTACACTTGGGGGCCACTCTTTTATCCAGTTTCAGGATTGTACTGGATCCGGAGGTCTGTGCATGGAAAAAAATGGTTAAGCTGTTGGACCGCTGAACTAAAGATTGGGGGTTTAATTCTCAACACCACTGAGCTTCCAGAGCTGTGACCATAAAAAAGACCCTAAAAAAATAGAAACCCGGATAAAATAATCCGATAAATCTGAGTGCCTCTGGTTAAGGACATCTGGCTGAGATGAAGAAGAGATGCCAATCCGTTGGTAGACAGGTGATAGTCTGACAAGTCTACCATCTACTTTTTTTACAGTGGGGGGAAGCCAAAAAGAACCTTCCGGTAACCCGAGTTTTTTTTTTTATTGAATAGGGCCTGTACAATTAGGGCCCCTAAGGTCCTTGTTAGTAATAAGTAAAAGTACAGCAACTAGGAATGGTTTCCAGAGATGTAAGTGGTTAGGATGGAAACTCATGGGTTCAATTCCCAGCACCACCAGTTTAAGTATGTAATTTAATGATATCTATACATTTAACTATGTCTACCAAATAGCAGAAATTACCCTCATCTATTTTAAAGATTTTTTTTGCTTTTATTGATAGGACAGAGGGATGAATTGGGAGAGATAGAGATGGAATCGGAAAGGACCCGGAAGCCCGGAATCAAACCCGGCTCACCAGAGCACAACAACTGCTCGTGTGTGTGTGTGTGTGTGTGTGTGACTTTAGCCAATACACCACGGCTCCAGCCTCCGTACATTTTTATGTCATTTTTAATGTTGTTGCCCTCTGGTAACTCGGGTTTGATTCCCAACTTGGGTGCTTTTCTTTCATTTTACATTTTATTTTTTACTTTCCTTTTTTTACACTTTTATAAAAGTGTAAATGACTTAAATTTCGGCTGACACAAATATTGAAATGACAATGTTGATGAGATTTTAATAATATTTTATAAGGTGTTTGAATTTACACAGTAGATGAGTGAGTGTTAAGAAACAAATCAGCAGGTGTGATGTCACAAGGTGCCTGGCAACGACAGGTACAGATTAGAAAACACAGCAAAAAAGAGAATATACAGTGGATGACAGAGGAGAAGTGTGTATAAGGTGGCAACCGCATTGTGTAGGATCAACTGAGCTTGTATTTTGAAGTAGGGTGAGTGGAAATCAGTAAAATTACTATATTCCTCTTTCTACATGTAATGTAGTGAGCCAACTAGTCATGTTCTATACTTATGCTAATATATGCTAATACATGCTAATAACTTTTTCAATGTTAATTGCTTCCAAGAACATTTTTCTTTACCGATGTCAGTCACAATCTTCTTATGTTAATCACTTCTATTTTTCTGCACAGGTTTTCCACTAGATTGTGTCATGTGACTATGGGGATTTGATCATTCCATGACAAGAGATGAGACACTAAGGTTGTAGTGAGGGGGGTCTGGGATGCAGCCAGGATTCCAGTTGGAATCAGGAATTAGTGCAGGCCATGGGAGTTCCAAAACTCTGATCAGAACACAGCACGGTCATCATAAAGCTCAGGTGGTTTGTGCACAGGGGCTTTGTCATGCTATTCGAGACAACTGTTTGAGGAATACACACTCATGACTGCATATTGTACTGAATATTGTATAGTATAGTTTAGATTATCCACTAATCGATATTGAGAGCCATAAAAAGTCCTTCCCATTGAGGATATCTTCACATAAGCGTACTGCAGTACCTCTCCGGTGTTTCATTGTTCATCTGTTGGGGTTGGTCTGTAGGCAGTGCTGTTAGCTGATTGTTTTATACAGACTACAATCACTAACCACACTGCCAACACAACAGCCTGCAGTCAAGCACACACCCCTGTCTATGTGTTGAGTCATGTGTGTTCCTTGCTTGTTCTGGAAGATCCCATGGAATCACATGCTGTTTGGTTATTTGGCAGTGTAGTTAGTTGATTACGGTTCGGACATCAAGTAATCACTAACCTCACTACCAGCTGAACAACAGCTCTATGGCTTCTTATTCTCCCGAATGATAAAAACGCTGACAGTGTAATGCTTTCTATGATAAATAAAGAACTGATTATGGATTTGTCTGGATTGGATGTCTGATTTAACCCCAAAAGATCTGAAAACTAATTGTGCAAACAGCACCACACAATGGAGTACCTGTAAACTGAATATTCAGTTTATCTCTTAAATAGAAGTATTGTTCATCAATAAACCTAGCGTAAGTCTCAAACCGGAGAGTCCAAACTATTAGTCATGCTGTCAGTATAACAGGGGGTTCTGTTAGTACTACCTGATACAGAGAATGGCAACAATAACTATTGAAATGCGTCCAATGTATTCTATACTGTATGTCCATTCAAGAGGATAAATTTACAGATTACTGCACGGGTGGGCAGGTGCTGCAGAGTTTACTGCGGAGTTATCTCTGCAGGACCACCCTCTTCACTACTGGATATGAATATTTTCTTTTGCAATGCAATGTGGGGGAAAAATCATTTGGAATGTCCACGAAGGGTCAGCGGAGTACGTGTCTGGCAATCATAGACCGTTCACATCCATGCTGAGTGGAACTCCTCAGTCAGGCATTGGATTATGTGGCTCGAATCAAAGTTTTAAGAAATAGTTCTCACTAACTTAATAAACATTTCTTAAGTGATCTGTAATTCTTATGCATTTTATTAAGGGGTTTAAGACTTTTGCACAGCAAATGTATGAACCTAAATCTTAGTCACATTAAATCTTGGTCTATCGTTCCTGATTCGATTATATATATGTATATATATGTAATCATTCATTTATTCATATTCTATACCCGTTTATTCTCTAACTCGGGGTCATGGGGGTCTGCTGGAGACTATCCCAGCGCACATAGGGGCAGGGGTTTACTTGACAGGTCGCCAGCCTATCGCAGGGCCACACACACAAACACACACACACCTATGGGCAATTTAAAGTCAGCAATCAACCTAATGTACATGTTCTTGGACTTTGGGAGAAAACTGGAGTACCCGGAGGAAACCAATGCAAGCGCAGAGAGAACATGCAAACTCAACATTAGTTAAAGGTTAAATGAATGTTAGGGGATGTTCCACCGTACTATTAAAATGTTCTCCAGAACATTTTGGAAACCAAACTAACGTTTTGTGAACGTTTTGGGAAACAGGAACGATTAGCTGGAGCTTTAATGTATTATAATATTAACAACGTTTTAATTTATTGATGATATGGCAAAAGCCACGTGTCAGTTAGCGTCCTTCTCCATGACAACCGCGGCCCGCGACACTCTCCGCTCTCGTTTCCGGTAAACACACTCGACTCCTGGTTCCAGTACTGAAGGGTACCGATGAGCGAAGTGCGGGATTCCGGCGCGGTGGAAACACTTTCCGATGCTGGTGTGTGTTACACGGTGTTTGAAGGCTCGTCGCAGGAGGATGTCGCCTACGCCAAAGTGTTCTGGAGCCCCCTGTGCTTACAGCCGCCCATCGAGTCCAGACTGGTTTCCGTGGACATTAGACAGCGTCTGAAAGTCGCCAAGGCAACGCAACCTCGAGGTGTGTGTGTGTGTGTGTGTGTCAAGTCATTTTGTTAGGGCTGCGTGGGTTTACTTAGTGTGTACCTACGTTTCCGCCCCCCCGTCACCGCCCCCCGTGACCGGGTAGCGCGTTCTAGCCTCACAGCAAGAAGATCGTGGGTTCGATTTCCGGGTCTTTCTGTGCACATGTTCACATGTTCTCATCGCACTTACCTCCGGGTAATCAGGTTCCAAAAACACGTGCATTTGGTCGATTGGCGAGATCTTCTATATCTGCTTATTTCCTAACTAGGGGTTGCTGAAGCCTATACTAGTGCAGATAGGGAGAAAGGCAGAGGTACACCCAGAACAGGTCACCAGTACATTACAGGGCCACACAGACAAACAACACACACTCTCACACTCACTGCTATGGGCAATTTAGATTCACCAATCAACCTATTGCACATGTTTTTGGACTGTGGGAGGAACCTGTAAGAAATTCACACAAGCGTGGCGACAGAAAGACCCCTAGCCCAGAAATCGAACCCGTAATCTTGCTGTGAGTCGAACATGCTAACCAGTTTTTGTTTATCTTTCTTTTTAGACAGTGAAAATGTACACAAGCAGCCACTATGGTCAAGTAAGTATCATCTTTTAATCATTCTAATAATTGGATTCAGAATTTCCCCAAATAAAGAAATATGATCTTCTATCAGAAAATGATGAGATATTACAGAAGGCGTACCAGCTGCAGATGCAGGATGAAAAGCAGAGATATCTGGAAATGGTGAGAAGATGCTGAACAGCAATACACATTTGCACACAGTTTCCTATATTCTAGGACTGCAGCAAATGATTATTCTGACAGTCGATTAATCAACAAAAATAAGAGCGATTAATCAGCAAAATAGCTTTTAGAAATACGAATTGATGAATTTTTTTGGTCTATTAGATATTTTATAATAAAACAGAGGGATGAAATGGGAAGATAGAGAGGTGGGACCAGGAGGACCGGGGGCCTTATGTACAAAGACTTGCATGAAACTAATACTAAAACATTGTGTAGGTACAAAGCTGTAAATCTGCGTACACACAGAATAATTTCGATTTATCTATCTATTTATCTTTGTACAGCCTAATTAATGTCAAATTGAGCACACAAGTACGAAACTCCACCCTGTCTTTGCCCCCAAATAACTTAATTTAAATATGTAATGAGTCTATGACTTAAGTTAAACAGCAAAAAAATAGCAAAAGCAAGCCAAAAATGAAACTTTACAAAAAAGGAAATCGGAGGTGCCACTATCGGCACATAACTTAAATGATGTAATAGCAGGAATGTCCACTGGAACGCACACAAATCATTTCGGTGGCCCAATTGCAAGCTGTACACCTGAACAAGTGCAAAAATGGGCATCATTATATTTGCGCTCCTGGTCAGATTGTGGTTTGTTGGGGTGTGGAAAGGGGTTAATGTATGTTTATGTTGATCTAACTGTTAGTAAATCAGACCTGTGGGCGGCGCGGTGGCGTAGTGGTTAGCACCGTCGCCTCACAACAAAAAGGTCCTGGGCTCGAATCCCGGGCTTGGGGCCTTTCTGTGCGGAGTTTGCATGTTCTTCCTGCGCTTGCGTGAGTTTCCTCCGGGTACTCCGGTTTCCTCCC
>JAOTQW010000023.1:5289811-5305154 GCA_026260075.1 Sisor rabdophorus
CTCTCTCTCTCTCTCTCTCTCTCTCTCACACACACACACACACACACACACACATCTGAGGCAGACTCTGGTGCCCACAGTGTTCATCACCAGGAAGTTGGATGATTTCCTGTTTGTTCTTGAAATAAAACTTTTTACTGCCCATCATCAAATTAAAGCTTTTATTTATTAAAATATATATTACAATTGAACAGGTTGTGAACTGTTACCAGTAAAATCCCTCATTTAAATTTAACTATAATTTTAGTTATACAGTGTGAAAAACCTTTTTACTGTGTTTAGGTACAGCTGGCTGTTGCATGCTAGCTATTCTGTGTTAGCTAGTTACTGCCAGCAGCAGAAATCGAATCATGTTATCTGCATTAAAAATGCAATAGGATTTGTGTGCACTGTGCAGAGTATGGGAGTGGTATTATATGTGCTGGTGTGTGGAGCATTACCATTTGATGGTCCCAGCTTACCGGTTTTAAGACAGAGGGTGCTCGAAGGTCGTTTCCGCATCCCTTACTTCATGTCTGAAGGTAATACTTGATACAAGAAAGCTATGACAATATTTAGACTGATGATCGCCTTCGGTAAACCCTGACAAACGGTCTGTTCGCAGATTGCGAACATCTGATCAGAAGAATGCTGGTCCTGGACCCAGCTAAAAGATTAGCACTAAGTCAGATACGTCAGCACCGCTGGATGGTACAGGAGATGCCCTCACTCAAGCCTCAGCTCCAGCGACAGAGTGTGGGGGAACATAGCGAGCAGGTCCTTCGCCTCATGCACAACCTCGGCATCGACCAGCACAAAACCATAGAGGTGAGGACCAGAGCATGATTACAATCTTGAGTGAGAAATCGGAAGAGAATTATGTCCATACCACTATATTTGTTAGCATATATACATAATACAGACAACCTTGACCAACAATACATTGGCAGTTACCAAAAAGTATGTTAAAAAATTTCAAAGAAAGGGCGGCACAGTGGCGTAATGGTTAGCACAATCACCTCACAGCAAGAAATTCCCAGGTTAGTTTTCGGCTAAGGAGTCTCCGGGTACTCCAGCTTGTTCCAACAAAAACATGTACATTAGGTTAACAGTGACCCATAAGAGTGAATGTGAGCGTGTGTGGTTGTTCGTCTGTGCGTGTGGCCCTGGGATAGACTGGCAACCTGTCCAAGCTGTAACCCTGCTTTTCAACCTCTGTGCACTGGGATAAGCTCCAGAATACCCCTGTGACCCAAAGGTAGCATATAAGCGGGTATAAAAGTTGAATGAATGCAAGACAAAACGTGATTGGCATTCACTCGGCTAAGTCACTCCTGTGTTTTAAAGTAACATGATGTACTCTATAATCACGCATACAGTACTCTTAAAGCTACCATGGGCTACTTCAAAAAGCATTATAATGGTTAAAGCTATATCCACCTACTATATTTACACTTTCTATGGTTTATTTTTGAAACGCAAACCAAGGGTTGTCTGTTTATTGAAAGAAAATAAATTCTAAAAAAATAGACTAAGCTTTGGCCAAGATTGAGAGATCAGAAGAAGTAGGAAGGATACATAGATGTCAGACAATTGTAGACATCTCTCAGATTTTATATATAAAAAGTAGGTGTGCTCGTTGTGATGGTTGTCAGTAAAACTAGCTTAAAACTAGCCAAAATCTATTTTTCTTTCCTGAAGTCTCTCCAGAACAAAAGTTACAATCATTTTGCTGCTATTTATTACCTGCTGGTGGAGCGACTCAAGGCCCACCGAAGCAGTTTCCCTGTGGAACAGCGGCTCAATGGTGCCCAGCGTCGTCCAAGCACTGTGGCTGAGCAGACTGTCCTTAAGGTACAGAAATAAAGTAAACAAACAAAATCTAAACTATAGTCGAACTGCGGTCACTCGCATTTCATTAAAGATGTGATGATAAATGTTTCCTAAAGCGTTACATGGTTAATGTTGATTTAAAAAAAAAAAAAAAGGTTGTCTTTTCTCCACAGGATTCTGGTTCAGCTCTGCAAGCCTCACACCACCTGCGCTCACCCGTTCTCCTTAAGACCTCCACTGAGACCTTCAGCTTTACACAAAGCGCTGTATCTCCAGAGCAGACCCTAAGAGAGGAGGAGGTGGTGACTCCCAAGGTCGGTGAGAACTTTCCAGAAAGTTTCTTCTATCTAGAGTAACCAACAGCAGGAGATTTGCACAGCAGTACGTTGGTGCACGCTTTAGGTTTTTTAATAGCCACGTTACTCATTTGGGCACCACTGGATGACGCCAGCAAGGGCTATTTTGTGTTCATAAAGTTCTTTTGCCACTGAACCACCCTCAACTCTTCCTCATGACTCATCATCTGTGGAGCCCTGTGCATACGTCCTAAAATAACAGCAGCATAGTGACGAAAACGAATGAAAAGCCATTTTCTTTTCTCTTGTGCTGTTTCAAAGCTTAAATAATAATCCTCCGAGTTTGGATTGTGTTATACACCCTTGAGCTTTTTCTGCAGGGTAAAGGATATTAGAGAGGCACACTGGGCATGTCTGTGTCGAATAAGCATCTGCCAGCTGCAATTGCCTGGCAGCCCACTGGCTGCATCGAGGCTTTTTTTTCCCCCCTCAGAATCTCCTTTGCCATCCGTTAGGAGGTGTGACTACACGCCACCTTTTCAGCTAAATCCATCGGTCTCCATAGCTACCGGGTGTTTTATTCCTGGCACCAGGGTTCTGTCTTTTCATTGATATTAGAAGCATCAGGCAGTTTTTCCTTGAGAAGACCACTTCTTTTTACCTGCCTTTAACAGTAGTAGTAACAAAAGTCCAATAGGAGCCAGGATTGTGCGAAATGATCTGTGCGATTTGCATTTAATTAGCCACGGTGGATCCAAGTGGATGATTTGTGTTTTTTCTGTGCATCCCTCCAGGTGGAGGGCTGTCTACTGGAGCCGCTACCCCCTGTTGTGACTCGTGATGCCAGCGGTTCCTTTCCGAGTACCATCACAGAGTCATCCATAGATGAAGGAATTGAAGCCGAGGACGAACAAAGCATCCAGTTACACCAGCACAGACAAACACTGTCTGAAGGCGCCAGTCAAATGGGCATGACATCCACCTCAGGTGCGTGTCACCTAGATGAATGGGGCTTGTATGTGTTTGATGGATACATGAACAGCTAGTTAAAGAAACCTAAGATTTTTTCTGTAGGAATGTAGACAGACGGTGCACTCAATTAAATGGATGAATAAATAAATAAAAGGTAGCACTGCAAATGGCTGGTTTCACTGGCCAGGAGGTTGAAAAGATAAAAGTAATGTTATTCCATTTTAATAGGGAAGCTTCTTGCTATGGCTTTGAACCCCTCTCTGGGCAGCATGGACTCAGAGTACGATTTGGGCTCCACAAACAGTGACCTTAGTCTGGCTGAAGACCCTCTGCCCCAAGAAGGCAAGCTAGCAACCATGCTTAACAGTCAGGCAGACCCCACATTCCCATGCTTAAACCCTTCGAATCCCAGCCCTGAGGCCCTGAGGTCAGACGAGCGCAAAGCTCATAATCATTCATCAGTCAGCTTCCGTGAAGGACGACGAGCATCTGACACTTCTCTTACACAAGGTACCAAGTTTGGGGGTTTTTTTTCCAACCATGTTGGCTTTGTATTGGCATCTGTTACTATATTACTAAATTTAATTGTATCAGTCTGCCCAAACTGATTTGTTCTTCCATTCTGAGATCATCCATCAGTTCAGTTGAGATAGACAGTAATGGTCGACTATTTAGTTTCGAGGACATGCTGTTATAGAGGAGAAATTCCTTTTCTTTTCCGTTTTTTCCCCAAACTTGTTGATTTGTTTTCTAGGTCTAGTAGTTTTCAGGCAGCACCTTCAAAATCTCGCCAGGACCAAAGGAATTTTGGAGTTAAACAAAGCCCAAGTGGTACTGGGATCTGGAGACAGGGGCAGCTTCCCACCCAAAAATCTGGACCTTCAACAGCAGGTAAAAACTAGTAGTAGTATAATGATCCTGTTATCAGACTAATGATATCTTTTCTGCTGTGTCTGCAGGGAGAAGCACATCAATGTCGGAGTGGAAAGGACACAGCAGTGTTCTCGACTAAAATGCATCCCTATCTGCTGTCTAGACGGCAGTCACTTGAGACCCAGTGTCTAGCTCAGAGGCTGCAGGTATTGTCACTCTTGAAATTTAACGATATGCCTTTTTGGTGTAAAAACAGACAATAGTTGGACTATTCTTATTGAAAACCAGATCAGACTGATGATGGTGTGTGTTTTTGTTTCCAGAGGGCTAGTCTGCTGGTCAGTGGTGCAAGCAGTGGCCAAATGTTCAGCAGAGATTCTACAGCTCGTACACTAGAGCAGCAACTCCAGGAATACAGGTGAGAAATTCAATCCTTTTCCGCTTTTATAATCTCAACTAATTACTTTTCTAAAAAAAACCATTTATACCGCCATTTTTAGGCTCCAACAGAAGAGACTGCATCTACAGAAGCAGCCTCATCTGCAAGGCTTCTTCCTTCAGACCCAGCTTACAGAGGACCGGTACCCACCCCCGCAGGATCCCACAGATACCTCCATCGTCAGCCCAGCATTCTCTCATACAGCCGAGACCCTTAGTCCACTCTTGGAGGCTGGCACCCCTTGCACAGAGATGCAGCCTGTGCCCTCAGACTGTGAGACAATGGATGCACAACAAGGAGGCGGTCACATTCTGGTGAAGTGAAACTATTGTTTTAGACTTATAGGGCTGCATCTTCCCCCCCCAAAAAAAGCAGCAATCTCTTACAGAACAAGTGACAGTGTGTTTGTGTTAAGTATTGAAAACTATCCCATAATACCTGTTACGAGGGACTTTTTTCCCTTTTTAAAATGAGCTAGCACAATAGAAACTCGTGTTTTATAAAAGCAGATTTGTGTCAGTATAAAGCAATATGTTGTCCTGAACATATGTTTATCTGAATTTCCTATTTTATCCAACTTGCCATTTGTAAACTGCGAAAAGCAATTATCAAAGCAGAAAACGTAGTTCCTGAAGTCCTAAAGCTTGTTTTACTTTAACATAGCTGCTTTTGACAGCCTACCGAAGAAAGCAAAAAGCTTTTAGTCTTTTGGGAAAGCTAGGCAGATCCAAGATATCCATCAGTCCAGACGCAAACAGCAGTTAACTGAAAGGACAGAATTCTGTTCTATGGCTCAGAAGACATTGTAGGCCGTTCGGATAAATGTATACGCAAGTAAAGAAAAAAGCCTTTCATTTTAAAGCTATGTTAAAATCCATTGGTCGTGCCAACTGACTTAATTCGAGTGGTAGTAAAAGTATAGTGCACTTACTAGCTTATTCAGAAGATTTAATTAGCTAACCCTTTGAGTAGTTTGGACTTTAGACAGTGGAAAGCTGCACAGGCTTTGCCAGCCAACTTGTCGGTCAATCCAACTTGGGGCTTCAACTCAAAAGCACAAGTAAACCACGGTGGTTGCTCATCCTTAGAAAGCAGCAACACGGATGGGACACTGCCGCAACACTATTACTGGTGGGTTTTGCCCGGCGATGCACTGGATAGAAGAGACAGGGTATATGCACAGTAACAGGGTCATTTCATTTAGGCAGTCTATACGACTCCTGACAATGTTATCATAAAACACAGTACAATTTTATTAAAGTGCAGGCTCTTAATTTCTTGAATGAAATGTTTTTTTTTTGAGGAATAAAACCCTCACATTTTTATTCTTTTTATAGATTTAAAGATGTAGACATGGTCTAATTCCTATCACACCCTCATATATTTCAACTGCATATATTACGAAAGAGGCTTCCATGTTCCAGCTGGCGAGCTTTACCTGGAATCTAATTTTCTAATTACAGTAGAAGGATCCCAAAGTATAATAGCAATACAGAACTCTTCAGCTGAAAGAAACCATGTGTTTTCTTTCTTGCCAGTTTACACTTTGTTTGGATTAAATGTGAGATATATTTCAAAGTGAAATGATAAGTCGTTTGTTCTTCAATTATTCATCTAAATGTTTATATTCTTTATGCTATTTTTTTGGCTTAAACAAGATTCAAACCTTCAACAAGTATTCTGGTGGGTAAAAGCAAAATTTGTTTTAGTTTTCTTCTTCTAGAGGGCAACCCGATATCTTTAAATAGCTGTTCGAAAAGCCTTCACTGCAATGCAAGATCAGTATTTCTTTGCATCTGATCACTTGCATCTTTGTTTTAATCTTGACAAAAAATGTTTTAGGAGGACTCCTAATAATCTTAATTTTGATTAATAATCAAATTTAAGCAGCAGGTAAATTTATTATAAGGCTACCTGAAATTGTTTTCATCCACCTGTACATTTCAATTTCTTCAAAAACACAGCGACACATCCACCAATTTCCCGTAAATAGACGCAAAGTGACACTTCAAACGAAGCGTCGTGATGCATTGGCGGCCGGCTGTTCAGCCACACACACAGACAAACACGCATCTAAACAATAAAACAGACCTCGGCAGAACAAAAGCCTCTTTTTTTTTGCTGGGTTGAAAAAAGAACAACAATATCTCTGAATAAAAAATTGTTGTAAGTCATAATTGCCTTTTTCTAAAATTCAAACAGGTGGAATAAACCCATAAAGTTTTAACTGGCTAGAGTGACATTGTAATCATAATTAACTATGCTGTGTGTTTAGATTTATGAAAGTAAGGATTAAAAAAAAACAACAACATACGAGCACATCATTTATCAACATTTAAATTTCCCAAATTTAAAAATAAAAAGCACAAAAGAAACAAATGCTGGAGGTGAAGTGACGTTGTATCATTTTTTTTATTGACTCTGCACCGTTAAAGGACAGCACGACTTGTATAAAACCAAAATCACGTTCCGACAACAAACACGGTAATATTTTATCTGCAGATGAGGCGCTTGAAAGTAGACCGGCCGAGTAACGTTTATTATTCTGTTTCTGAATAAAGCTTTAAGTAAGGAGCGCCATGCGGAAGGTTGGTAATAATACACAAAACGGTTTAATATAAACTCGCATGGCCATCTTTTTTGAGGGGGCGTTAGCACGGTTGATAGCAGCGACTGTTCTAATTTGTACTTTGGGAACAAGTGTCCTACAAGAGGAAAATAGCCATAATGGTCCCTTTATAAAGGGTAAACGATGTTTTTTTTTTTGGTAAGTCTGGGACGCTTCAACCAGAGCGTTAAGGATGCTGGGCTTGAAGGTTATTAGCAGCTAGGTGAGACACAGATGCTAAATGCTAGCAGCAGTTTTATCAGTCCAGACGCTGACATGCACAGGGCTAGTGTCAAAGCACACCATGCAAGCTAAGAACCGCTACTGCCTGAATACTCTGTTATGGTCACCGGCATGAGTTTCTCCTACAAGACAATTTAAGTATTTCTTACAACAGTTCATTTAGTAGGACGTCTAAAAGTGCTAAAAGTGACATGGCAGAAGTAAAGCACGCTAATGCACTGCCAGGTTACTATAGAAGGATACTGTCGTGTGTGTGTGTGTGTGTGTGTGTACATCCCACCTCCAACCAACAACCTCTTCAGAATGAAAAGAAATCTGTTCAGGACCATTCAAGGCTGACAGATAGAAAGGGATAGACAGACAATTGACCTAATACAGGGGGAAAAGCAGAGCTTCCACTTCTACACCAGAGAGACAGACAGATCAACAGAATGCACGTCCTATCTTTTAACAGTCCAATGCATGATCCTGGACGATGATGGTGCGGGTGATGGTCAGCTTGAGAGTCCCAGATGGGCTCCATTAGGCCAGGGCAAGAACTGAATAAATAAACAAAAAAATAAATAAATAAAATTATTCAATCACATTTTTTAGTTTTTTGCCTGTTTGTTGGCCTCTCTGATTCAATTAATCTCTTATTTCGATTTCATTATTATTGCATTATTATTGTCTTTAAATGCGTTTGCGCCACAGCTGATCAGCACGGATGAATCTAATGTTTTGTTGTGTGTATATATCTGGCTTGTCAGTCAACACCCCTTTGTGGATACTGATTTGACTATTAAACAAGTGATCTTTCTGTGCGGAGTTTGCATGTTCAGTGGTGGCACAAATTGTTTAGGAGCAGTTGTCGAAGACCTGGGTTTAAGCCCCACCGTTTCTGCTCCAGGGGTGCTGCATCAAAGCAGACCCTGTTGTGAACTGGGCTTAATATTAAAAGATTAGTTTTAAACATGATTCACTAATAAATAGGCATTTCAGGCTGAGGCAGTTAAAGCTAAAACTAATTTATCTTCCTTTTATCCAAAAAGGAACACATGCTAAAATACAAGTATTGTAGCAAATAACTGGTCCAAGATGGCTGCCACCACTAGCTATGGTTTTAATAAAGAAATATAATTTTTACTACTTTAAACCAACCAAATGTTTTTTTTAATTAGCATTTATTTATAAAGACACGTTTTTACAACAAACAAATAAAACAGAAAATTAAAATCCGTATATCAATCTTACCACTTATAGCCTCTTGGGCAAAGTATTTGACATCGATGTCCTGGTCTGCCGCCAATTTCTCCAGCACAGGCTTCACCTCATTCTGCAGGCAGCTGCCCAAAGACAAACGTAAAAGTTTTTCTTGAATTAATATTTTTAATTTTCTTAATTAACATTTTAATTGATTCTCAGGCAAATTTCAGAATAGAATACAGAATCAACATCTTACCCCAGCAACAAACTAATTCCCAGCGTTGGGCAAGCTACTTGTAATTATTAAAGCCATCAGTTACTATAAGTTAAATAAAGCTTCACTACAATACAAAAATGTAAGCAACAGAAACGTGGCACATATAGTTTTACAAGCTCAATTTTTAGATCAAACCAGGTTTGGTCAATGTTTCTTAATTCTCTATACTCCTTGGAATACTCCTGCCTTTGAATCACTTCCTCTCCATTTAGTAAATTTCTCCTGGTGTCAGCGCAGTGATTGATTTGTGATGTTACCACCTGGAGCGGAAGGTGGCAGTAATGCATCAAAAAGCACCCTTGAAACACAAAAAATAATTACCATCACATGGACGTTCTATTGTTAGCCACACAGCTCTGTGAATGGCAGCGGCGTCATTTACTGATCTAGCCTCAGTAAGCTTGAGTGAATGCTACCAAACTACTCGATTAACAAAAAAACATTGCTACATGAAGGGAATTTTATTCAGAAAACACTGACGCTACCGCCATCAAGCTGCTGAGAAATCTAGTTAAAGATTTATTGCAAAAAAAGCCACTGCGCAACACCAGCTAATCAGAAACACTAGCTTTAAGGTCACAACAAAAACTAAAGCATGCAGTAATAAGAAACTGGTACATTTTTTAAAATATATATATATTAAGTCCTCTTCAAAGAAACACTCTTCATATACAGGTAGACCTACTTGCTGTCCAGAACAGGGCCGATCTTCTGCAGAGACTTGGCCACGTTAAAGCGTACATTAGCCACCTGATCGTTGGACATTTTCAGGACCACAGGGAGCATGTGCTTGGTAGTAATCTCCTGACCGCACGCCTCGGATAAAGCCTGGAAGAAGGAAAAAAAAGGAAATAAAACCCACGCATTAGTGTTTGCGTCATTCGGCTATGTTAAACCCCCATAAAGGTGGTTTGGTCAAGCACTTGATTGAGACCAAACTGATCACAGGAGAATGAAGATCAGAATTTAAACAGGAAACACAGATGTGGCAGAGGTGTTGAGGTCTTGTAGATTAGTCACTGAGTGAGTGTGATGGCACATACGCACATTGATGCAGAAGAGCGTGGTCATACGGTGCAGGTAGTTGGGGTCGTTGGCCATTCCTAGCACTTTGGGTATGATGGTGTTCTGAGCCCATTCGGCACCAAACTTCTCCACAAGCTTGGTCAGGTTGCAGGTCGCTGCCTCTCGGATGGCATAAACTGTGTCACACACACACACACACACACACAAAATTAGGCATGACCGTATGACCAAGCATAAACAAACTTTACACACCATAAATAAATAAAAAAAACATCAATCAAATATAAAATAATGTAGTCATAATAGAATAATGTTTTAATCAACATTCTAGCCTGGTGAAACATGACTAGCGTTCAGAGAAAAAGAGCAAAACCCAGATATTGGTGTGTGTGTGTAAGTATTTCGTTCCCCCAGAACCCGTCCGAATGCAACTTTTAATATGAACTCAATCAAATGTGCCTTCTGGCCGACCACAACTTTATCCAATCACACTGCCTTTTAACCAATTTTTCTAAAAATATATCTACCTACCTGCTCATCAATTTCTCTCTCTTTCTGTCTCTCACCAGATTCGATTTTAACAATGTGTTTGTGTATAAAAGAAAGGGCCCTTTCTTTTATACACAAACACATTGTTAAAAAAAGAGACTTTTTTAAGTCTTTAGAAGGTCTCACTGTGCTAGGATGCTAACACAATTGGGGGAGACATGTGTATAAACAGATGATTCACGTACCGTGGTCAACAAGCCAGGCCATACATAGAGAATTCAGTTTTTCGTCAAAGAACTCCACGCCCTAAAAATGATCACAATTGATCGGCATTGTTGGTATAACCAGTTGACAGCTTTACTTCATTTACTTAAAAAAAAACAACCAAAAAGTGTCTCCATGTATGGTTAGCATTAAAAATCTGTGAAACTTACCAGCTGGCCGGCCAAAAGGGGCATGTATTCAATTATGGCCAGCCGCACCCTCCACTTGGCATCTTCTGCCAGCTCTACGATAGCAGGGAGGAGGGACTGGGAAAGCTGTCGAATCCCAATGACCTCATTCACACAGTCCAGATTAGAGATAATGTTCAGACGCACCTCTGGACACTAGAAGAGAGCAAAAAAAAAGAGCGAAAGATGCCAGAATGATGTAACCTCTGGTTCTTCAAAAAAAAGGTAACAAATTGGTCTGAAAAAAAGGTGGAAAGAGGGTTGATGCTTCAACGCTTCAAGCAGGCAATAAAAGATGAAACGAGGGACAAAAAACGGGCAGCACTTGTCTATTCATCCCTCACTTCAAGGCTTCCTGCGGGATCAAAGTGGGGAGGCTCGTCTGTACTTGAAAGATGATGCAGATCTTGGTTGATGTCTGGTTTGGTGCAATCACACACACACACACATCGATTTAACACCCTTACCTCATCTTTGAGCTGGGCCAAAAAGAGTGGAAGCAGGTGCTCGATAGTGTTGTCCTTTCCCAGGATGGTGGACAACCCCATGATTACTGAGGCCAGGGCTGATTTGACGTGCTGATTCGTGTCTGAAACCAGTTCCTACGGAGACACGCGCCCAGTGTTAATAATATCTGACAGCTATAAAATCAGACATCCGCTTCCCCCACATCTCGAGCCATGTAGGTAATAAGGACTAAATAAAATAATCTGCCTGCAATTAGACATGTTTGGGATTTAATTGGAATTATAGAGGACACTGGAACACAGCCCACACTAAAGGACTGCAAGGCTGTTAGCAATGACGCATTTAGTGCTTGGAAGCGGAGTGCGACTCGCATTATTACTTCCTTTATATAATGCCATGCATATTTTTTTGGCATCGCATTTAACAGTCATTACTAAAGCTGAATCATCCAACCGGCCGGTGCAGCTCCTTCACTGTCACACTGAGGTCTGGTTCATGCTTGATAAAAAACGCGTTTGGAAATGAACCGTTTGCATGGCTTTTCACGTAAAAAAAGTTTGCCACACGGTCACTTGAAAATGTATGAAAGCTAAAGCACATAACTCTTGACCTCCGTCGCAATCTTAGTTTAAATCCTGCAGCTGAAGTCATTAGCAGATATCTTTTTTTTCTTTAACATGGGGTGTGTGGCTTGTCAGTCACTGCTCCGGTGTTTATGTTTAGAGAAGAGATTCGGAAAGAGATTCATTCAATCATTCATCTAATAGGCAAAGTGGTACACCCTGGACAGGTCACAGGGCCACGCAAACACACACACACACAACTACCCGGCCACCCACCCAACCCTATGGGCAATTTAAAATCAATCACCAATTAACCTAATGTACATGGTCAATAAGGAACAGGGGACCTGAAATAAACCCCTGCAAGAACAGGGAGAACATGCAAACTCCACACAGGAAGACCCGCATGCCCAGGAACTTCTTGCTGTGAGGTCACTGTGCTAACCATTACGCTACCCCAAGTTTGCATTCAAGATGTTTTTTTTTCCTCTCAACAGGTTTTCCCAACCTAATTCACAAATACCTTTTTTATGCTCAAATTTAATTTTCAAAAATAGAAGGCATGTTCTATTCAGCAGTGTATTCCGTTTACACCTACTGCTGTATAATATTAAACATGTCGGTCAAATCCTCTTCAGCTTAATCCAAAGGTTAAGGTTAGCACAGCATTTCTCAGGTTAATTTAATCTCATTAACGTTTTGGATGCTTAAACCGTGGCCAGCTGCTGAATCAGGTGTTAGCCACTAGCATGGAAACACATTTGCGTGGTTTTCCTTCAGTATGCAAAAGCTACATTACGTTGGCTCTCTACATGTACCTTGCACAGAAAGAAAATTTTATGTAAATGTCCACACACATTTAATAAGCCTAGTGCCCTAGAAGTTTGTGAATAGATAAGCAAAATGTACCTTGACGCAGGGAAGAATATGATTCATGATGATGGTTTCTCGGCTGTCTTCTGGTAAATTCTCGCAGAATTCTGATGACCAAAATAGAGAATGCAGTAAAAATAAATGAATAAATAAAGTGCATAAATAGATACAGAAGGGATTAAACTGTGTAGCATGCTTTCAGCTGAGGAAAAAAAATGCGAGAGACTTTATACCTTTGACTTTATTGGCAGCAGCAGCGCGCACCTCTGCCTCACAGTCTTTCAGAAGATTCTGGAACGCTGGGACGAGGTCATTTTTTGTGATTTCTGGCCCGACAGCCTTTTGTATCTATAAGCACCAATATATAAAAGTCAAAATACAATAAGATCACAAAATCTGTGCCAGAATAACGAAATATCACTACACCAGCGATTTGGCCACAGAAAAGAAAAAAAAATCCATCCACAACGTATCATATGTGTTAACAAAAGACAAAATACATCGACAACATATATGATGTATTTAATTTTATAAATGTTTTCCTAATAAGGTGTAATTCTATAACTCACGATGAAATGTAAGTGCTAATTAATAACTTTCCTGTGAGAATAATCTATTCCTAAAATTTATTTAATATTACAGCTTCTTCCTACAATTCCTCTCACAATTAAGAATACATTTTTTTTACATTTTCTTTGCATTGACAAACCTCATAAACACTGATGTTCAATTCTCACCTCCGAGAACTTGTCTGCCACCATGTAACGAACTCTCCAGGATTTATCCTCGGCAGCTTGGCGAAGAGTGGGCATGACCAGAGACTCTAGGTCCTCCTGGGGCAGCAACGTGGCGATGCTCACACACGCCTCCACAGCCAGGAGACGTACAGAGTCCTGCAGGACGCAAACATGAGCAAGAACATGACTGGAACACAAATATTTTGGCTAGTTTGTTCTGTACCCAAAATTTAAATAGAAGCTTATTGTTTTTTGTCTGTCAAACTCACCTGCTCATCAGAAGCCAGTGCAGTAAACAGAGAGATGATGTCGCTCTTGACGTAATCCAGCTCCAACACTTTGGCAAACTCGCCCAGCTTTGATGCAGCAGCACGACGGACCATCGGGGTATCATCAGAGCAGAGATTACGAAAATGCCTAAAAACAGTTTTAAGTTTTTTAAATTTAATTAACCAGAATAAACCGTAATAAAGGTTAATCAAATTTTGGACCTTCTTGCTGTGAGGTGAGAGTGCCATTCAGTTACCGTGCTGCCTCCAGTAAGAAAAGATAAATGATTGCTTGAAATATCTGCCAGTTAATTAATTCTTTTTTTTTTATTGGATGAATAAATTTGATTCATCATCAGGTGTGCCTTTTTTTTTACACAAAAATCTAATTTAGTGAAATATGAAGTCCAAAGATATTTACATTTCCATAACCAACCACAAATGTAGCAACAGCTGAGCTCAGAATACAGTCTTCTTTTTGTTAATACGAGACAAACACAACGTCCGGAACCCAAGTTACGATTTGTTACACCAAACAGCCAGCTTTTAGTACAGTTGGTTATATTGTTTTGTGTTATTTTAGCAAGTGTATTTTTAAGTTCAAATATTTAATCTGTGTTGGTAATAATCTATAGTTTGTATAGTTTTTATTAATGTAAATGTAATTAATAAAGCCTTTATTTTTTCATGGCTTCAGTTATTGTTGGCATTTTTTTTAAAGCATTAAGAATTTATATCTCACAATAATTTATCTACAGATACAGATAAATATCAATCAATATAAAAATATAATATCCAAATGACAATAGTTTCATCAAGCTCTAACAGGAGCCTACAGAACACTGCTTGGGGTGGTTCTATGCTAAAGGATGGTCTATCGATTAATCGTGGAGGCAGCCGTGGTCTGTGCGACTTCTCAAAGACTGGCAACTGAAAAACAGCTTGAGTTAAGAAAGAGGTAAATATCAACAAGATTGAACTTAAAATAAACGACTTTGTGCCACACGATCATTATAGGGTGATTAAGTACACACACTGCCAACCCAAATTTCAGAGCAAACAATAAAAGTGCACGCCACATCCAATGGCCTCTAATCGCTGATAAATCATTATATCTCATCTATAGTAATTAATTTAAGCAACTTAAACAAAATATTTAAAAATTTGTTTGGGTTATGTGATTCTGATAAGAACATTTCCAAATTTCCATCCTACATGAATAATACAAATAAAAAGAAGAAGAAAAGCCCAGAGACTGACTGGCGTATCTCAGCTTTGACTGTGCTGGAGACTCGCGGGTAGCAGACGCTGAAAAGGCCACAAGCTGAAGTACGTGAAGTAAACCAGTCGCCGCTGGCGAGGCGTTTAACCAGGGGCTCGAAGTGCACCTCCAGGTCTACAGGCGAGTGCTCATGGGAGATCTTCCGTAGAGACTCCACGGCTTTGTCCCGCACCACCGTTTCCTCCACCGTGGCCAGGCTTTCCAACGGGGGCTGAGGAAATAGGGGGGTATCATTTATTGCACTAATCGGAAACTTTTATGTAATCATCAAAAGAAACATTTTGGCACCTACAAGCAGACAGTGTACATAGTCAGGACCTCCGACCAGCATAGTGAAGTTACCCAACTGCTCAGCGAGGGCAAGGAGCACTTCATCCTCATCATAAATAGTATCTAAAACAGAAAATTTCATATTTATGATGTAAATGTGACTAATAACCATGCAGGCGAGGCAACTGAACAACATTTATTTATGCATA
>JAOTQW010000023.1:5313764-5326792 GCA_026260075.1 Sisor rabdophorus
CCCATAGGAGTAAATGTGAGTGCATATGGTTGTGTGTGTGGCCCTGCGATGGACTTGCGATCTGTCCAGGGTTTATGGGTCCTTTGGATAGCATATAAATTACACAGCTAATCCTTAATTCTGATTGGTCGGCATAGGGTTATTATAAACATGCAGGTTTTTGTTTTTAAGAGAAAGACGGTAAGTGGTGGCTCAGTGGTTAAGTTGTTGGGCTGGTTGGCGAGCCACTGCTAACCTTAACCCTCGACTGCCAAGTTGGATAAAAAAAAGGAAAAGAAATAATCTTCAGGTAAAGTAGTCTACCGAATACTACAATCACACAGGTTAGGAATTAAATAACTGCCTGCTTTCTCTGTCGTCATGCTTTATTATATCTTACTTTGAAGCATCCAGGAAGGGTTTTTCAGCGACAATGCTCCACTCGTCTTTGTTAGCAGCGTAGCACGGTTCACGTGGGCTTTCATCCTCGGTTGCCAGGTCCACCAGATAGTGGCATTGCTTTATGTCCACCTAAAGAGAGAAGAGAAAAAATCAGATACATTGTCTGCAAACAAGACAAAAGGAAAGTGGTAGCTCAGCACTGACGATCAGAAGATCTTTGAGCCTCTGACCAAGGCAGTGATGGGTTAAGGGCAGGGTTTACCAGACGTTTCGCTCCAACTCATTAAACGAACCTAAACTGGTGAATCAAGGTTGCTATGTAAACTTAAAACTTTAGCGCTTAACTCAGCAGTCTGGGGACTCTTACTCCTAACTGCTCTATAGATCTAGAACTATTACACCGGATGATGGAACACAACACCACACCGTATTGCTAGCAAAGATATAATTTGCCGTATTGCTAGCAAAGAAGCAAACTGAACCACTGACATTCTGGAATAAATTTCCTTTCTCTTTTTGAGAAAGAGTTTGTTAAGTATTGTTTTGTGAATTTTGTCGGAACAAATTTGATTATTACACATTCGACTCGTGTGCAATGTTCTTATGCATGATGAATTTTTAGTATTATAAATACAAAGATTGTGTTAGATTCAACAAGACGTGTGAAAAAACTGATTATGCTGTCATCTGTTGGCATGTCTTAAAACCTTTTGGCATCCCATTATGCAAAACTGAAAAAAAAAAAAAACTTTCAATATCTTGAAAAAAAACAGTTTAATTTTGTTCGTCACTCACGTATCGAGATGTCTCCTCCAGATTCTGGTCATTCATATCCGTCGGAATGATGCGTGTGGCATCCGGGCCTGAGACGAAGGGCTTCGGAAGCTGGCCCCTAAACTCTGATTGGATGAACTGGAGCTGCCAACTTAAACACAAGCAACACACAAACATCTTTACGATGTCAACAGAACGTTCACGTTACTCTGGAATCAGTGGTCGTACTCACTTGGTGGGAAGGAGGAAGCTGCTGGGGAAGCGGTGCCACTCCTTCCCAACACATACGTTCACCGGCCGGCCCTCAGGGACCGTGTGAATGGACGGGTCTTTAATAATGCGGTGGAACTCGGGATATAGATCCAGGGGAGCGTGATAACCTAAAACGTCACATCACAAAGCATGAGGTTAATAAATCTATTAAACACCAGATGATAAATTACAAATCGATAAAATGCAAAGTAATGAAGAGAAATTAATTTCATTACAAAAACAGATTAAAAAGGTGAACGAACTGCTCTCGCTAAATAATTATTTTTAATAACTAAATTGAAGACAATATGCAATTATAGAATTTTTTTATAGATTACAGAACAATAAATAGTCTCAATAGTCAATGTTTAATCTGTTTCTAGTTATCTTTCTTTAAGCCGCTTTTTTTGTCTAAATAAAACTATTTCAGGAAAATAGCATCTAATGCACTTTTATAATAAATCATTTATTTAAAAAAAAACATTAAATAAATTCATAAATTATTTAAAAAATTAAATGCTACAAATTAGTTACATAATGCCATAACAATTCCATACTTGTGTTCATTACCCTGATCAGAATATTATACATTCAATTCCCAGTACCAACTAGCTGCCACCTTTTGGGCCCCTAAGCAAGGCTCGTAACCAACAAATGCTTTAAATAAGTAAAATTAAAAAAAATCTTTTTAATAGAAAAAGAAAGACATACAAGAAATCAGTTAAAAATAGATTATTTTCTTTTAAAATAAACTTTTGTGGAAATGTTTTAGTAAAAACTACTGTAGCTTTAGATAAAATAATAATAATGGTTCGATTTATATAACGTGTCTACCGGAAGTAATGCCTTGCTGCATTACCAGATCCATGTCTGAGTAAAAGATTTCGCAAGTCACCTCGGAAGACAGCTACTGAACGGGAGAGCGAAAGCACGCCAAAGAGTAAAACGGCGGTCAGAGCCAGCCAGTTGGAGGAGACTGTGTAATGCTCCAAACGATAGCGCTGAAACATGAAGTGGTAGCATTTCTGTAGAGAGATAGACAGCTGTTACACAAAGACAGCTTCTAATTTGTTCCCCTGGTAATAGACGCTTTAACCCCAGGTTACCTGGAGAGAGGAAAGCGCCACGGCGCCGCACAGGCAGATGAGGGGGTAGATAGGAAACAGAAAACGCTCCTCCTTATGGGGACGTGTGAAGAATATCAGCATCCACAAGTACATAGGAGACAGCGTGAGCCAATAGGGACGGCCGAGGTTCTGCACTGCAGCGCACAAGTTGAGATACAGTCAACCAAGGAGACCATTGAATCTTTTTCTCAGTTTAACACTTTTTTCTCACCGTTGAACCGCTGTAGCAGACCCTCCATTAGAGCAGTAAGAGGAAGCGAGAACAACGCCAGAACAAACACAATGTTGAAGTTGAGGAATCCGTTTACAAAATAGTAGTGCCAAGGCTCAGTACCTGCCCGTCAAAAAAAAAAAAAAATCAACATGATTTAGGACCAAAGATTTTGATGGAACATGAAACTTTTCAGTTTTCTGCCATCCAGAGATTATATAATGTCATTTAAGCAAGAATCTCATGACCTTTATGTCATTCTCTACCCTATGGCTGTGTGTGTGTGTGTGTGTATATATATATATATATATTTATAGTTATATAGCTAATTCCATGCTACTGTACATGATCAAATTAGAACCTTACTGACCGTAAAGATCTGGCCCATGAGGAGTAAAGACGTTGTAGAGGATTATATTAAGGGGTGCCACCACCAGCTTGCCATAGTAATAAGTGTCCACTGCAATGACCGGAACCTAAAATATGACAGGAGCTTTTCTTCAACATCATGTATTGAAGTTTAATTCATGTGGAGTTACACATAAGGAGGTCTTTACCAGAAACAGCAAGAGGGCCACCAATGTCCATGTGATAAAACTTTTCCACTTTTTCTTTACTAACAGCAGGTCAAAGGCGATAGGGAAGCTGCAGAAAACATGCAAATAAGTTGCAGAAATTCGGTTTCACACACTGGATCACACTAAGATCTTTCCAAACAAATACATTAAAATAATACTATACAAGGGGCAGTGCGGTGGTGTGGTGGTTAGCAAAGTTGCCTTACAACACACAAAGGTCACAGGTTCGATTTCCAGGGAAGGAGTTTGCACGTTTACTCCGGGTACTCTGGTTTCCTCCCACAGTCCAAACACATGTACATTAGGTTGATTGGTAATTCTAAATTGCCCATGGGAATGAGTGTTGGTGTGCGTGTGGTGCGACGAACTGGCGACCTTTCCAAATAACCATGCCTTTTGCCCTATGTGCGCTGGGATAGGCTCCAGCAACCTTACAGTTGAGTTTTCAGGAACCTTACTCAGGGTCCAACAGCGGCGGCTTCGTTAATGCTGAGAACTGAACCCACATTCTTCGGGTAGGGACAACAGAATTGGTATCTCACTGTTTCTGCTTGCTTAATGTGAATATTCTCATAACTTTAAACCATCATGGCCTTAATGCCAGTTTGTGGTAAGGATGAACCCAAAAAAGTTGTGAGTATGATGATTAATTATTCTATCTATTATTAAATATTCTACTCACCCAAGCAGAGCACTGAAGGGCCAGCCTATGATTGCGCCAGCTGCTATTCCCAGTATAGCCAGACTTGGTTGCCCTTGGAACCAGCCGGTCATAGCCACCACCGTGCTGTACATGCAGAAAGTACTGGGAAGAAAAGCTGTAAATAAAAAAAAATAAAAAATTTAATGCACACCGATTCTAAATGATTTATTTGTACAGCGATGGTTGTAAACCCCTGTCTGTCATTTTAGCACCTTTAACTATCAATCTACCCAAATTACATTTACAATAAAAAAAATTTTGAAAACCACAAAATGCCATACGTGATGGAATTTTTTTTCCATAGGTTATAATCCTTTGTTAGGAGTAAAAACGATTTGTGCCAGAGACAGAAGACAATGTCAAGAAAATCCCTTTTATGGGTCTTAACCCAAGAGGTTGCTTAATGTGAATATTCTCTTTACTTTAAACTGTTGGCCTCCAGGTCAGTTTGTGGTAAGGATGATTAGTTATTCAATTTATTAGTAAATATTCTACTCACCCAAGCATACCGCTGATGGGCCTATGATAGTGCCAGCTGCTATGCCATATTATTTTTTTTAAATAAGTTTATTCTCTAATAATGCGTTCAATGTGTAGAGTATCTACAAAAATGCAAAGCCCAGGACAGGACAAGTAATACATTGAGAGAACAAATTCTCAATAATGTTAATAATCACAACGCTTTGCAACAACTACCAAATAGTATTACTGTTGTTAATGATGTCACTGATAGCGAGAGGCAAGCTCGGGAATTACGAATACCAACACCGGGAGCGACCGGATGCAAAGGTTTTAGTTTCTGCTGCATTTTATGATAAATAGAGCCTGAACAGCAGAATCGTTACTGGGTTTGATGCACCTTTATTCTTTTACCTGCAGAAGAGCAAAACATCCCCGCACTTAGAACCAGGAAGGCCAGCATGAGGCGGGCGACGTGCAGGCCAAATTTCTTACAGACCGCCCTGTAACAGACACAGACATCCACAAAGACAGACATCAGAGATTTTTTTTTTTTAAAACATATCAGATCCAATCGCAGACTCCGATTACAGAAGTCTCACACTTACTTGTAAAAGTAAAGTTCACACACGCAACAGGCAAAAGCCAGCACACAGCGCAAAAAGTAAAACACCAGGACCTAAAAAAAAAGAAAGAAAGAAAATCTAGCGCCAAGTAAGAATGAATGCTCTCTCTGATCATTTGCACCTCTGTGCCATTAGTCTTTATTTTACCAAATGGACATTTTAGTATCCTAATCTAAAAACAAATTTAGCCAAAAGTAAAGGCTAGGCAAGAGAAAGGAACAAAGTAGGAAGTAACAAAGTAAAGGAAGTTAAAGGAAGAAGAAAGTGAAGGAAGCAACAGAGTAAAGGTAGTGATGGAAGGAAGCAACAAAGTAAAGAAAGTGAAGGTAGGAAGTAAAGTAAAGAAAGTAAAAGTATGAAGGAAGTAAAGAAAAGAAAGTGAAAGAATGAAGGAAGTTATGGAAAGAAAGGAAGGAAAGATGTGAAAAAAGGCAGAACAAATTAAAGAAAGTAGCGAATTAAAGGAAGTAAAGAAAGTGAAGAAAGAGGAGTCATACGGCAAGAAACATTGATGTAAAGGAAGTCAGGAAGGAACAAGGTAAAGAAAATGAAAGAAGGAAAAGGAAGCAAAAAAAAGGAAAGAAAGGGAAGGAACAAAGTGAAAGACGTTGTGCGTGTGATAAATTGGTGGAAGTATTTATTATTACCTTGTTAGCTTGAAGAATCTTGGCATGAAAGCATGCGGGAAGAGCATGAAGCCAGAGGTACGCATAGGAGCGAATAGCGTAGACAGGGGAATATTCCCATGTCTGCATCCCTTTCCCATATAGCAGGTAATGAGTCTGTAGAAGGACAGTGGACATTTCAGGGACACTGTTTATCATTAAAATTAGGTCAAATGATGAGAACACTCAGCTGACCGGCTCCCAGTAGTTGAAGGTCTCGTCACAGTCGGAGATGTTGCTGAGTAAAGCGGCACAGAAGCGAGCAGACACCAGGCATTTAAAAGCAGTTGAGCCTTCAGGTGCCCAAACTTGACCGGCTGTACTACTGGAGGGGAAGGGGGGTAGAGAGCGAAACAGTAAATCAATACAATTCCTTTTTAACTGATGCCACATGCTTGGCTGATAAAAAATGTAGGCGATCGTGTGTTCCTAATAAAGTGGACGCGGAGTTTATACTTTAGTAGTATGTGGTATTCAGTAGTTTGTGGTAGTAAAAGTGCCTGTGTGGTTTGCCTGTTCTGCGCATGCGCATACCTGATTCATCTCGATCATGTCATGGGTAACGACGGATGAATGAATGAACGGATAGATGAATTATTGAATGAATGAACTATTGAATGAATTATGTATTGAATGGATAATTGCGTTGCATCTTGCAGTTAGTTGACTGTAAAATCTTAATAAATACCGACATAAAGCGCAGTCATACTACTGGATGCATTAAGTAGCTAGTACCGAACGGAGAACAAAATAAACCCAGCGTTACTCACTCATTTTTAGCTTCGGCGGATTTACCGTCCTCGGCGCTCTTCTCGTCCTTCACAGCACGGTTTTCGTTGGCAGCCGGACTGCTTGCGCTGCCGCCGTCTTGTTTGCTTCCCCGGCGGTTACGCTGACGGAGTCCCTTAGACGCCATGTTTTCACCTGATACGTCATCATAGAGGCGTGTAGAAAATCCACACTTCCTGGTTAACTCGTTTCAAAAACGCAAAGAAAGAAAGGGGAGGGGCTTTAAATATTACGTACCTGATTGGCTGGGTATGATGACAATTAGAATATTCATGTAATATTCATGTAACATGACATAGAATATTCATGTGCGTGCGCGTGCGTGTGTGTGTGTGTGTGTGTGTGTCTCTCTCTTAAAGCACTCTGGATAAAAGGCCTTTGCTAAATGTGGATATTGCCAAATGGATATTTTCATGCTGGGGAGTGTTTGGGTGTCATAGTTCCAGCATAAGAAAATTTTTGTTACAATGATGTACTGTGCAATTGTTTGCTTCAAAAGAACCTTATATTAAAGTGATGGTTCTGCAATTAAATTGAATTGAATTCATAGAAAAACTTGTATTTACATATTTATTGGTGTCACACACCAGTGATAGAAAAGAACTGTTAGCCTTGCCAGGCTGCCAGGTAGGTTAAGCAAACCAAAAGAAAAGAGAGGACTTTAACCAGTTTAATGATTACAAGATTTTTAACAAAAAGAAAAAAAATAGAATCAGATTCATACTCAGTCATGATGAGCTTCTGGATTTGGGCCGTTTTTGGCGTTTGCCTCTGCTTCTTCATCAGGATTCAGAGACCTAGAAACTTTCCTCCTGGACCAAGACCCATCCCTATATTCGGGAACCTGTTTCAGCTCAACATCAACAATCCCCTGCAGGATTTTCAGAGGGTATCGTTTCTTAATGTCATCTTTAAACCCAAAGTGTTCCATAGCAGTTGATTTTTTTTTTTCAATCAAATTATCCTGTCATGGGTGGATCCTCCGGGTACTCCGGTTTCCTCCCACAGTCCAAAAAACATGTACATTAAGTTGATTGGTGATTCCAAATTGCCCATAGGAGTAAATGTTAGAGCATGTGGTTGCTTGTCTATAAGTGGGCCTGCGATAGGCTGGCTACCTGTCCAGGTTGTACCCCTTGTCCTCTCGCTCTATGCGCACTGGGATAGGTTCCAGCAGACCCCCGTGAACCCGAGCTAGGAAATAAGTGGGTTAGAAGATGGCTTATTGTTAACCTTGTCAGTAGCTTTCTCCGGTCGGATAGGTGACACCCCCTTAAAAGGTTGACCTGATGCAACATATCTGTATTCTAGTAGTGGAAATGTTTCTGCCTATTGCTCTCCAGTTGGCTGAGCGTTTTGGGAGCGTTTACAGCCTGTACATCGGGAGAAGACCAGCTGTTGTTCTTAACAGTTTGCAGGCAATGAAAGAAGCGTTGGTGACCAAATCTGTCGACTTTTCTGGACGTCCAGATAACCTGCTGGTCAGCCATGTGATGGAAAAGAAAGGTGATGTTTATTTCAGTTATCAAAGCATCATGTTACGGTCCGTATTAGCAAAATACCTTAAGTTTCAAAAAACAAAACTAATTTAGTAAATCAAACAGGTGTTGTCATGGCGGATTATGGTCCTGGATGGAAGGCACATCGGCGCTTCATCTTGATGACTTTACGGAACTTTGGAATGGGCAAACAGTCTATGGAGACCAGAATTCTAGCTGAAATCGAGCACATGGTTGCACAATTGGAAAAAAATGTTGGTAAATGACTGATAATTGATGTCATTTTTTTTATGTTGTTTGGCTGGTGGCATATATCTGTTTGTATAGAAGGTGAAGGCTTGTGCTAGAAAATTTGTGGGGGGCACAAGCAAATTTCAAACTGTTAGTAATGCAGGACTGTAAATAGTTGATGATGTAACAATAATGCCATCAAAAATATTGAAAAATTTACTTTAAAGTCAGTCGTTAAATAATTAAATAGATGTAGCCTGAATCAGTGAATTTTAATAAAATGGGGAAATCCGGAAACCAGTAAAAGGCATGGCTTACCTTGAATCGTCAAATAAATTCCAAATTCCAATTTTATTTATCACATACATGATTATACACATATAACATATAGTGAAATATTTACTTTATATATTCCACCTTAAAGGGTTAGGGTCAAAGCGCAGGGTCAGCTATGATACAGTAGTAGGGCTTAAAGCAAAGTCTTTCTGGTTTTCCGATCAACAATTCAGCACCCTAACCATTTGAGCCACCGCTGCCTCAATTCCAAAATTGTTATCAGTGAAACAGTATGACAAAATGATTTTTATTTTGTTATTAATTTGTGATATATATTTAACTTGGTAACATGTTGGGTAGCTTTCTTCCAGTAACTTCTAGTGACCAGGTGCCATCTTTATCAACAAATACATTAAATAAAAATGTGGAATAAGGAAAGGATTATGTGTTTCTTGAGTAATGGTACTTCCACATTTGCTGTGTCCATTTTCTGAACAGGTAGCACCACGAATCCTCAGACTCTGTTCCATAATGCAGCATCGAATATAATCTATCTGGTTTTGATTAGCACCCGTTATAATTATGGGGATGAAACTCTTAAAGAGTATGTCCGGATGTTTTCGCAAGTCACAAAGGTGGTCAATGGACCCTGGGGAATGGTGAGAGGACATCAACACTCATACTTTTATTACTACTATTATAAGCTATGGTATGTGTCAGATCCAATATATATTTTTTTCTTAACAGATTTATGACACCCTTCCTGTAGTGAGGTATCTGCCTCTTCCTTTTAGAAAGGCTTTCACAGCAATAGCGATATTAAGGCAAAAGTCAACAGACATGATAAACAATCACAAAAGGACAAGAGTGCAGGGACAGCCACGCGATTTTGTTGACTGCTATCTGGAGGAGATCGATAAGGTCTGCGCATGTTTATGTGTGACATTTTAAACTATTCAACATCTGCTTTTTTTTGAAAGGTGGTACCATTTACACACAGATTCATTTATCTTCAAGCCTGCTTATTCCTTAATTCAGAGTAACAGTGCTCTTCTGGAGCTTATCCCAGCTCTCTAAGGCAAGGAAAGGTACACCTTGGATAGCACGCCAGTATATCAGAGGGCCACACACACCCGCACGCACACTCTTACACTTACTTATATAGGCAATTTAGAATCACCGATCAACCTAACGTAGATGTTTTTAGATTTTGGGAGGAAACTGGAAAAACCGGGAGCAAACCCACACAAGAGTGGGCAGACCATGCAAACTCTGCACAGACAGAGCCCATGCACACATGCCAACTCTGCACAGACAGACCATTTTTTCTACAAGGCAACATTGCTAACCACTAAGCCATTGCGCCACCAAAACAGGGTTATTGTTATGTAAGGCTAAAATAATTTTGTTAAGTCATTTGATTTAACAGACCACAATAGCTCTATCCAACCTGGGTGGCGCTGTAGCTTGAAAATGCAATTAAATGCCTCGAAGTTTAGAAAACTACACACAAGCTAATGTTATTTATCTACGCAAGCTAATCAGGGTAATATAAACATTACACAATGCAATAGTACTAATTGTACTTAACAATACTAATTGTTAATTCGGTTGTTAATTCGTTTCCTGCTACAAATATTAACTGTAATAATTGTATCTATTTTTTAGAGACTCCAGAATGTATTGTAGACAAATATACTATGGATGTATATGCAGATATATATATAATAAGATTTCTGATTTCTGGGACAGGGGATTGACGGCTCCTCTTTTAATGAGATGCAGCTTGTGATGCATATGCTGGACCTGCATGCGGCAGGGACTGAGACCATGGCCAACACCTTGCTCACAGCGTTCCTTTACCTCATCACGCATCCAGATGTTCAAGGTCTTCTAGTTTGCAACATTTAGAAAAAGTGTTTAAATATAATATCAGAGGTCATGAATTTTTTTGTTAACTGCTTCCAGAGAAATGCCAGCGGGAAATCGACCAGGTCCTGGCAGGAAAAGTGCACGCATCTTACCAAGACAGACACAACATGCCGTACACACAGGCTGTGATTCACGAGTCTCAACGCGTCGCCCAGACGGTACCCCTGGGTGTGTTCCACTGTACCACAAGAGATACTAACCTGATGGGCTACACCATCCCAAAGGCAAGAACTTAATTTAATTTCCATGCTTCAGCAACTATTTCTCCTGTGTTGCTTATCGAAAATTCCACATTCTAGGACACGCTGATCATCACTAACCTTTCGTCGGTGCTGAGTGAAAAAGGCCAGTGGAAGTTTCCTCAGGAATTTAACCCATCAAACTTTCTGAATGAACAGGGGGAGTTTAAGAAGCCTGAAGCCTTTCTGCCCTTTTCTGCTGGTGAGTAAAGATCAGACTGGACTGTTAGTGCAGTGGGTAAGGTATTCAATTTCCCACACCACTGAGCTGTCACTACTGGGCCCCTGAGCAAGACCTTTAACCCTCAAATGCTCTGACATAATACATTGTCAAAGAATACATTGGACTTTGCCATATTTGTCATGTAACTTTTTGGGTTTGGTGAGTATATTTACATATATACACATTTGCGTATACACCCATGTGTAGGTTCTCGCATGTGTCTCGGTGAAGGTCTGGCTCGCATGGAACTCTTTCTTATCTTGGTCACTCTCCTACGACGTTTTCGATTTGTGTGGCCTGATAATGCAGGAGCCCCAGACTTTACTCCTGTATATGGAATCACACTCACCCCGAAACCTTACGAAATGGGCATCAGGCTGAGAAGGACAGCTCAAGAAATGCAGAAGTAACTGGGAAATATTTGTATGGTTAACAGTTTGCTGCACCTTCAGTATTTCATCAAAACGTAAAAATTAACTAATCAATGAACCCTCCCCCCTCCATCCATGTTTCACCTGTCATTTTTTTAAACAAAGACCATAAAAGCCATAACAAATGATTTTTTTAACAAATGATTTAATCCCCTGCTGATTTTGTATGTTTGTAGGCTGAAAAAGAAACAATCTAGTATAACTGACAGTGCTTGGTGGCCAAATATTGTTGGTAATCACAGAGGCCACCAAGTTTGCAGACATCTCAGCAGGGATTTTGTCCCACAAATATCCCCATTAAAGGGCTGATATTTGGCAACTCAAACCTTCACCTCAGCTTTTCTATAGGAATAAGGTCTGAAGACTGACTAGGCCACACCTCTTTTTAAACCGATTCTGCTGGGTGTTTAGGCTTATGTTGGAATATTTATCCACGACCCATTTTCAATGCCTTAGCTAAGGAAAGGAGGTCCTCACTTAAGATTCCTGTCTATTCTTCTTTTGACGGAATTAAGTTTTGTCCCTTTAGCAGCAACACCATTCCAACTGTTGGTCACTTGGATTTAATACAATAAAGAATAAAAGCAGTTCAAAATGTATTCGCAACTCATTCTTGTTCACACCTCTGTGCGCATATACTCTCACCAAACTGCGGAAAAATGCATTTACCCACACACAGAATAAGTGCTGAAAACCAAATGACCAGGTAACCCTAATAAACAGCTTAGTCTGTTACATAAGCACAAGCTAACCCATGTATTTATGCTGAAGAGTTCAAATTTAAAATCGACTGTGTGGCAACACACGGATTTTTGAAAAAAAATGCGAATTATTTTAGCAGTGGCGGTTTTATTGCCAAGGGTTTGTGTTCTAGGTGTTGCACAGGGTTTCAACACAGGGTTTCGCACACCATCGCAGGTGCTTGCGTCGAAGTGCAGTGTGTTCTTAAAGTGTTGTGTTTTTCATAATTGTTATAATAATCAGACCTTTTCAATGTTAAGTTGCAGGTAGCTACCAAATAATACATTGAAATTTAATAACCAGGAGGGATATTGAAAGGCAACCCATGTCAAAAACAGATATATGAGGAAAACAGATTTTTCTGTTTTTTCTGTTATAAAACCCACAAATTTCATTTTTCATATTTATTTCTGAAAAGGGCCAGTCCAAATGTGGGGGATGGAGGCCCTATCTATATACAACAACTTCTTATTGGTTTGAGTATGGAAAAAGCTTTAAAATTAATATACAACAGTAAAATAGTATTAATACCATTTGTATAAAGGTACAATGGCGCCATAAAGATTTGCATCCACAGGGTAATATTTCTGAGAGTGTAGAGGACGACGCAAGCGTGAAATAAATTTGCAAGCGCAAAACTTACATAATTTACGAATTTATGAAGCGTAAATCATTTGTTGAAAAATTGCAACTTTATATTCATTTCAAGTAATTAATGACCTACTATAGTTAGTAGGTATATACTACTGGTATATCTGAGACCTTTCTGTCAGTTTAGTGGTGTAAGCAGATATACTGTATACATACACATTTAAAACATTAGGTAGACACCCTTATTTATAACTACCTTTTTGGTATCAGTCCAACACCTTACCCACCAACCCACCACCC
>JAOTQW010000023.1:5334481-5347272 GCA_026260075.1 Sisor rabdophorus
AGACCCCCGTGACCCTGAGTTCGGGAATAAGTGGGTATAGAAGATGAATGAATGATTTTAATTTCTTTTTAGAGTCTATAGCCTTGCATACAGTTCTCTTATTTATACACTAGCTATGGGCTACTTCACAACAGCGACCAAACGTTTTGTATTATTGCCACCCGTCAGGTTTCCACTTTTCATATACCAGTGTTTGTAGACAGAAAGAGACTCAGTCATGTATTATTGTTAACACCAGAGGATTTATTAATAACTCGCAGCTATGAGTATCGGCGCACAGAATAATGTTGCTGCATCATTTTACTTGGTTAAAAAAAGAATGTTAAAGCAGGAACCTAACAAAATACTGGGATGTCAGCAGTGGGAGCAAAATAGTGTAAAAAGGCCAACTTGTCTCTACCGTTGACTCCCTGACATTTGGCCTTTTTTCGTTTTCACTGTGCAGCGGTGAGGAACTAGCGGTAGCATTTGTAGCATTGTCATATTTTAGCAGCTTTGTTTCCTCTGAATTATTATACGATATGCTCTCACATTGTCACACTTCCTCCTCGTCGCTAATACCTTCACAATCAGTCGCATACCCGCTGTCACATTCAGATCTTTGTACCTTTATTAGGAATCTCATACATGTATATCATTTGTTGTAATTGGGCTGATAAAGATTTCTGTAAATAGCAATTTGTAAATACCATCGTATGGTACAGGGCAAAACATCTTGAAACTTCGGAATCTTATAACCCTCCATCACTACCATGTTGTCAGCAAGGTTTCAGTCCCCAAAGCTCATACATAAGCAGGAAACTAACCAGTCTGATCTTTTATACTGTATGGTTTTTAATTTTTGTGATCAAACAATAAACTTTTCTTTGACCCCATCGGCGAACATCACCTGCCAATGAAACAAAGCCAAACCTCACATGTCCTCGAAATCCAAGATTATGGGCTGAGAAATTCTCTTATGTTACGCTTACTATCTTAGGCTTCCTTCATGCAAACCCTCACAAACTCTGTGCTGCCATTGTTTGACTGACTATAAGACAAAGAGCTCTTTTGTTAAATGGATTTTTTCTCTGACTAGCGGTCGCATTTCACAAACAAAACTCCAGCGGTGCAGGACCACAGGAAAAACACGGGGATGACTCTTTACTTCTTCTGCATGCTCGACTTTTCCTCACGAGTGATTTTAATAGAGCGCTCAGGGCCATCGATGGACTTGCGTGGTGCCGTGATGGTCAGGATGCCATCAGAGGACAAGGATGACGTGATGCTGGCCAGCTCCACTCCAGCCGGGATACTGTATTTCCGCAGGAACTCTCGCGAAATAAATCCATGGTCATCCTGCAGGAGATAAAACACCTTGAGGATCTTAGCCTGAGTACTGTATATTTTCAGAAATCGGGCAGATCATTGTATTTACCTGGCGCTCCTCATGTTTGGCATGAACTTCAATGCAGTCCCCTCTGACCTTAACTGCCAGTTCTTCAGACGAGAAGTGCTTTACATCTAGATTTATGGTAAAACGATCCTTCTCTATTTTCATCTGGAAGACAACATGAAGGGATGGATTTTGGTACAGATACAGACCAATATGTGAAGGTCATGGTAGAGTGCAAGTGCCTGATTAAGAAGGTACTTGAGTAGGCTAAACGTAGATAGATGATTTAAAGTATACATTTTGGGCATTTGGTAGACGCCCTTTGCCACAGCGACTAAGAGCTAAAGATCTTGATCAGTGCTGAAAAATGGGAATCATCTTAACTTTGCTGTTACGCTGGAAATACAGTTAGTGCAGATGACTTGACTTCAGCTTAATAACCGTGAGGTAAAAGGCTGCAGAAGATACCTGGTCAATAGATAAGAAATAGAACCCAGACTGTTTTGGAAATGGGGTGAATGTGTGGTGAAATATATCTGGGAATGTAACTAAAAAATGTCACTTATGCTCACCTCAGAGAGTCCACTCTCTACCCAGCTGGGCCAGCGGAAAAAGGAAGGGCGTGAAAAATATAGCGAAGGATAAGGTGCCAACACATCACTCTCAGAAATGTGTTCCCCAAAATGTTGGTCAAAGAGCCGACTGGGAAAAATGGACGACCAAAAGGAGCGGCGGAACCAAGGATGCTGGATAGCGATGTCCATCTTGTGCCTCTGAAACGCCGCCTGTCCTGCTCGTCTGCTTATATACACCACTGATGACGACCAGAGAGACAGCCTGGATCTTTCTAGAACAATGATGTAAACTGTTTGCTACTCACTCCACCCTCCCACTTTCCTATGTTAGCTGTCTTGTTCCCTTTTTGCAAACACCTCTCTTGGGATAGATCTAAACCGGTGGTCTGATTTCATTCACAGAGGCACCGGATGGATTTTTCCACAGGGAAAAACTTTTGCTGTGTAGGATCAGTGGTACCCAACGGTCGTCACCATTCTTGGCACAAATTGTAAGTCCAGCAACTTTTCTTTTGTGCCAGGGTGGATTAGGCTGTCTGGGCGCTTTTGTTTTCGGCAAATCGCTGGGTGCAGAGAATAATTGTTTGGTCGATGGTACTGAGATCATTCTGTTTGGTCAACTGGCATATGAAGTCAGTTCACCTCCAATGAAGCATGTACTGGTGTCTGACAGCTGCGTTCGTTTTGGCACATTTACCTTGCAAAAAAGTGATGCCAAATTAGCTTTGGAGAAAGAAGAAACACTGAGACAGTTTCTCTGCATGTTACCATAATAAATCCCAATAATATTTCTTTATTTTGAAATTTTGTTTAATTTAGTTTAAACGATCCGGATATTATCCTGGTTCCTAGGTTCAGTAACCAGGAGCACCTCTCGCATCTATTTGACCCACCTTTAATTCCTCAGTCAGCTTCTTTACCTTCAGAAGGCAATAACGCAAGCATTTTTTTTTACAAGTGGGTAGTTGAAGGTGGTAGTTAATAATTGTGGGAAGGGTTGTGAGGAGAAAACACAGTAAAAAATAAAATAAAAATGTTATGACGAATCGCAGTTTAGTTTACATTTACAGCATTTAAAACATGTATGATATATAATATTAATATCTGTATGTAAAGGAAGTGGTAATACAGTGGGAAATGTTTTGAACTGCTAATTACGAGATCATGGATCAGACTCCCAGCACCATTTTGTTGCCATTGCTGGACCTCCAGTTGCTAAGTTATATAAAAAGAAGAATGTTATAATAATGTAATGTTATATAAAAAGAAGTTACTGCCTGCAAGACTAAATGTTGAAAATATTTTCTGCAACTCAGCTGACATCACAGTAAATAATTTAAAGAGATTAATCGAGTACTAATTGTTGTCCACTAGAGGGAGACAAAAACCCAATAAAAGACATTTCTTGCATTGCAATTTACTAATTACATAAAGACAAAAATGAAAAAAGGGGTCTGGGAGAGTTTAATACTATATTGAGAGTATTGTAGCACAATAAAAATTGCTAAAGCAGACGAAATTTGTTAAAATAAAATGTTAAAGTACTTTTTATGGATTTTTTTATGTTTCCACCAAGGCCATTATTATACAGTCATTCTTTTAGGAACCTGAATGCGATGTTCCTTTCATACCTAAACCAATTGTCCAAGAATAAATGAAAGCAATGTTCCCAACACATTGGAATCTTTCTCAGGCAGATAACTCGGGTAGGAACCTGCTAAGAGAACAAGCAGTTGCCCCCCTGTTGGCACTGCCATACCAGTATAATCTATTTCTAGACCTTTTTATTACCCTTGTCCGGTCACACGCTCACAAGTCATTCTGACACGCTCACAAGTCATTCTGGCCTGCTCCCTCTCCGTCTTTTTCCTTTCTGTCTCACTGTCAGTTTCTGACTAGATCTACTTTCTCCTTCCTTGTTTAAGGGATACATACACTTTATTTCAGTATGGCTGAGCGCACAGTTCCTCACGCTTACCCTATGAGCGTTAATTACGAGATGTGCAGTCCTGCTCGGATATACGATCAGAACTTTGCGGAAGGTAAGTGATTCATCAAAGGAATCTTGTACAAACTGTTTCGATGTTTGGGTAAAGATTTCAGTATGCAATTTAGATTTAGAGAGAGAACCAGTGTTGGGAAGTTAACTTTGGAAATGTACAGATGGATACAGATTAGCAATGACCTTAATAACAATATAATAATACTGTGAATTTTTCATTATTTTATGGAAGAAAGCAACTGATTCTTAAAAAAAAATATTTCATTTTCAATTACTTTTTATTTTCCTAATAGTTTCATTCATTCATCTCATATAATCGCTTATTCTCTAACTCGGGTAACGGAGGTCTGCTGAAGCCTATCCCAGCGCACATAGGGTGAGAGGCAAGGGTATACCTAAAGCTTTTAACAGCCATGTGGATTGGAAGAAAACCATCGTCCAACCTTTCTAATCAGAATAGCATCGCTTTAATAAACAGCTGCTAGCAAAACAAATAAAGACCATTTAATTTATCCTAGGTTCATTTATTCATTTTCTATACCTGTTTATTCCCTAACTCAGGGTCACAAAGTTCCGCTGGATCCTATCGCACATAGATCGAAAAGCAGGGACAGGTCGCCAGTCCATCGCAGGGCCACACATAGATGAACCATCATACACACTCACTCCTATGGGCAATTTAGTGTTTGTGTTTGGACTTTGGGAATTGAACCCGTAAGCTTCTTGCTGTGAGGCAAAAACATGTACATAAGGTTGATTGGGGACTCTAAATTGCCCATAGGAGTATGTTTGACTATTCGTCTATGTGTGGCCCTGCAATGGACTGGCAACCTGTCCAGAGTGTACCCCTTAACCCTGTCATGTCCGCCACTCTGTGACCTTTAACCCTTTCATAATGAACTTTGAACACATTACATGTATTCTCAGGTTGTAGTGGTGGCTTGGTGGGTAAGGTGTTCCTGAGCAAGGCCCTTAACCACCAACCGCTTAGTTGTTTAAATAAAATAAATGCAAGTCTCGCTGGGTAAAATAATCTTTCAAATGTATCTAAACTGTATCTTATAAGGGAAGTGGTAGCACAGTGGTTAAAGTGTTGGACTGTCAAACGCCATAAATTTTATAATTTTATAATTAAATTATGTAACTATATTACCATAACTTATGTGATGACATTTAAAAATGTTTAGGAAGCTAATTTTTGCAGCTACTTTTTTGAAAACATTCATTCATTCCTTGTTCCGCTAAACTCCCTTTAATAATAAAGTGTTTCCTTCAAAGTATGTCAACCAAATACAAAGTTCTACTAACCTGGGAGAAAAAAAAACAATAGGCTCCTGTGCCAAAATAAATGGCGAATACTTGAGCCGCAGGACTGTACATAACACTCGAGTGAAATACAAGTCTCAGTCTCTGATCTATATTTAGAATTCTACACATGACCACACAAAATAAACTGAAAATAACTTATTAGTAATTTATTAAATATTTAGGACAGCAGCTAATCGAGCCTGAGAAGCTAAAATAGATCTGAGCCTAACAGCAATACGTGTAAATAGATTTAATGTGGGGGCTTCCCCATGACGGAATTTGGATGGTGCTGTCAGGCAGTCGGTATAAAAGAAGTGTGTAAACATTAAAACTTCATTATTTTATTCATTTATCTTCTATACCCGCTTAATTCCTAATTTGGGGTCACTGGGCGTCTGCTGGAGCCTATCCCAGCGCACATAGGGTGGAGAGGCAGGGGGTACACCCTAGACAGGTCACCAGTCCATCGCAGGGCCACACACAAAACCACACACTCACATTTACTCCTATGGGCAATTTGGAGTCACAACTCAACCTGATGTACATGTCTTTAAACTGTGGGAGAAAACTGGAGTACCCAGAGAAAAACCCATGCAAGCGCAGGGATAACATGCAAGAAGACCCCTGCCAACCAGCCACCATTGGGTTCTTGAGCAAGACAACTAACCCTTTCTGCTCCAGGGATGCCGCATCATAGCTGACCCTGTGCTCTGACCCCAACTAACTAGTAGTTCACGGTGCTGTACTAATTAAGGGCAGTGCGGTGGTGTAGTGGTTAGCATGGTCGCCTCACAATAAAAAGGTTCTGGGTTCGAATCCCAAGGCATGCGTGGATTTTCCTCCAGGTACCCCGGTTTCCTCTCACAGTTCAAAATCATGTACATTAGGTTGATTGGTGACTGTAAATGGGAGTGAATGTGAGTGTGTGTGGTGGCGACCTGTCCAGCATTCCCTATTGTATATGTCCATTTTTTTTGCAGCATTAAGTCCTCAGGAGCTAATGGCTCCAGTGCTCTACCATGGATACTACATACGTCCCCGTATCAACAAGCAGCTGGAGAGAGGCTTCTCGCAGGTGGACAGTGAGGACGACTGGTACCGTGTTCTCCTAGACGTCTGTCAGTTCACACCAGATGAGTTGAGTGTGCGGACTGTGGACAACCTACTGGAGGTGACGGGGCGCCATAGTCAGAGGATGGACCAACATGGCTTTGTTTCCAGAGAATTTACACGCACCTACGTCCTGCCTATCGGAGTAGATCCACTGCTACTGCAGGTGTCTGTATCTCATGACGGGATTATGTGCGTCCAGGCACCGAGGAAGGTCCAGGATTTAGAGCCCAAAATCAATGAGCTCAAGATTAGAGTGGACAAAAAGGAAAGAAAAAACTGTTAAAGTGTTAGATCTTTTTTAATAAAGGTTTGCTAAGCACTTCTTATATCATTTTTACAGTTTTTTAAATTTCTCACATCCAATTGGGCTTTGGTGAGCAAAACAATGCAGTATTTCTCATGGACGGTGTTTGTTTTATTCAGTCTCTACCTCATCTGTAACCCAGTTTTTACTATTGAACAATTTTTGTTTTGATTTTCATTCGAAGAATTTATTAATAGGGCAGCACGGTAATGTAGTGTTAAGAACATTCGCCTCACAGCAAGCAGGTTGTGGGTTCGATTCCCGGGTCTTTCTGTGCAGAGTTTGCATGTTCTCCCCGCCCTTGTGTGGGTTTTCTAATGGGTTTTTGGCCATAGGAGTAAGTGTGTGTCTGTGGTTGTTTATCTATGTGTGGCCCTGCGTTAGACTGGTGACCTATCCAGGGTGTACCCCTGCCTCTCGCCATATGTGCCCTGGGATAGGCTTCAGCAAACCCCCGTGACCCCTGAGCTCGGGAATAAGCATGTATAGAAGATCAATGAATAAATTTATTGATAATATAAGATTTGTTTTATATGGTTTTTTTAGATTAGGTTTTCAAATGAAACCTGTCTGATATGTTTTTCCTGGGGTTCTTAAGTTTTACTTGCAGAGTGTAAAATGTAATTTTAAATCCATCCATCCACTCATCCATTCATTCATCCATCCATCGACTATACCTGCGTATTACTAATCAGGGTCACAGGAATCTGCTGGAGTTTATTCAGCTGTCATCGGATGTGGCTGGCTGGTGGTGGTGGAGGTAGAATCCAGGTCTTCCTGGTCTTCAGATCAACAACTCAGCCTAGCGTTGGTGGGGCTTAAACACAGGTCTTCAGATCAACAACTCAGCCTGGCATTGATGGGGCTTAAACACAGGTCTTTCTGGTCTTCAGATAAACAACTCAGCCTAGCGTTGGTGGGGCTTAAACACAGGTCTTCAGATCAACAAATCAGCCTGGCATTGGTGGGGCTTAAACACAGGTCTTTCTGGTCTTCAGATAAACAACTCAGTCTGGCGTTGGTGGGGCTTAAACCCAGATATTCCTGGTCTTCAGATCAACAACTCAGTCTGGCGTTGGTGGGGCTTAAACACAGGTCTTTCTGGTCTTCAGATAAACAACTCAGTCTGGCGTTGGTGGGGCTTAAACCCAGATATTCCTGGTCTTCAGATCAACAACTCAGTCTGGCGTTGGTGGGGCTTAAACCAAGGTGTCCTTGGGCCTTAGATCAACAACTTAAGCTGGCTGTGGTAGGGCTTGATACCAGGTTTCATCGTCTACTGTATTATGAAAGCATGATTATTTTTTAACAGCACATTTGTAGTTGTAGTTAATCCTACTGACAATTTGAACTTTAGTTCATTTCTTACAATGTGTGTGTGTGTGTGTGTGTGTGTGTGTGTGTGTGTGTGTAGATTTGGTTAACCTTCACTAAAATGCCACGGTCAAATGGGAAAACACACCTGCTTCTCTTCACTTCCCCTAAACAAGGAAATGAACTCTAATAAAACGGAGCTGGCGTTTAACCTCAAACATGCGCAGTCATGGGAAACAGAGTAACCGCTGTCCTGGATAGGTAGGTAATCAAACCATTTCTTTTTTTTCCTTTTAATGTTTGGTTAAAAATACTTTTTTATTAATATTTTTATTACTAATTATAGCTCATAGAAACGACTGCCAAGCTTCAAAACCCGTATCGTCTCCTAAAACATGGCGGATGTTATAAGAAATTAATTTAATCAATTTATTGGACAAGATAATACCCACACTGCCGTAAAGTTTGTATTATCAGGGAACGAAATATATATTAAGGCGTTATTACGGGATTTTATAAGTTGAACCTGGACAAGGAAGTGAAGCCTAAATAAAGATATTTTATAAAATAAAGTTCACTTTTATAAATAAAACAAGCCACGTTTTCTGACATAAATCTGGCGTTTATTCAACATTTCTGTAGCGTGAATCTTGTCTAAAGAAAATCTTTGTCTTAAACATGACTGGAAAAATCAATAAATCATTATCCGTCTTAACTGCCATAAACTGCACAGAATCTAAGATCAGAGTTAGGAAGTTAAAATAAATTAACAAGTCTTGTAACAGCGTATAATTGATATATATTATGTAAAACTGAAAAATATTAATAGAAAAAAAGCTGCAAAAAAACAAACAGTTTCGTTGTTGCCAGATTGATCAAAGTCCAGCTTAACCACGACCACCTGCACAAACTTATGACAAGAGGAGCGAGGCTCTTTTTCTTGTGTTTTTTAAATTCATATTTATACGCTAAACAATTGAGAATGCACTAAATCGAATGGAAAGGTGGGGGAGGGTGGAGATACTTTATAGATCTTGTCGAAATTCAACAGAAATATTATTGTCCTGTGGTTTTTTTTTGTTTTTTTACATGGCACACTGAAACTTGAACCCTTTGAAGAGAGAGTTGAACCTCCTCCCACTCCAAACAGTCAAGTCATTCATTCATACATCCCTGAAAAGTCACTTCCTGCTGAACTGCTTTTCAGTGTATGTGGGATTCTATTTCAGTCCTAGATCGGAAATTACTTTGGATGATAAATATAAACATGGCAAAAACATGTATATTTGGGTTGATTGGTGATTCTTAATTGCCCCTAACAGTAAATGTAAGTGTGTTTTGGCGGTGCGATAGACTGGCAACCTGGCAACCTCTGCCTCTCACCCTATGTGTGCTGGGATAGTTAGGGAATAAGTGGTTATAGAAGATGAATAAATGAATAAGTAAGAACTAGCATGTCTGTGTTAATTAGAAAATAATAAATTATAATAAAATAGGCTTGGAAATGGATTTTGTGTTTGAGGAATCTGACCAGCAGCAAAATGAACAAAATAACGTTTCTTTTTCATTAATCAGCCAATCGGTTCCCAGAAAGGGAACTATTTTTCATAGTAAGCAATAAAGCTTAGTTAGTTATAATCTTACTTATGTTTCTTTTTTCTATCTCAGGTGGGGTGTAAATCCAAGCAAAGGTGGTCTAAAGCAGTCAACAAAAAAAGGTGAGAAATAATCTTTATTAAGAATACACTCGCAATCCAAAAAAAAGCTATGTATACATACCTTATTATTACATTATACATTTATTCAACTATATATATATGTTAATAAGAAAACAATTGTTGTTAATCTAACTATTTAAAAAGAGAAAGGAATGTGACACCCATATAACCTCCCTTGAATTAGCCTCAATTTGACCTCCGTCACAAAACGTTTACAGCATTTGGCAGACGCCTTTATCCAGAGCCTCTAAGTGGACCGTCTAAGTGGATCTAACAATAAAAATTAAACACAATTAAACTAAAAACTACACAGCTAATTTAAATAACAACTACAGCAGTTTGTTAAAGTACAACGTTCAGTTCTTCATTGTGCTTTTAAAAAGCTGATGTCGACTGGCAACCTGTCCAGGGTGTATCCCTGCCTTTTGCCCTATGGTCTCTAGCAGACCCTCATGACCCCAAGTTAGCAAAATAAGCGGGTATAGAAGATGAACGAATGAATGAATGTCAAACCCAACACGCCCGTAGCAGTGGGTTGACATTTAGGTGTGTATGGAGTTGAGGTAACAAAAGACATGCTTAAGGACATTCAATGGTTTGCAGGACTGTGTACTGTATAAATGATTTGGGCACAATAGGATACAGGAATGTGATTGGCTAGTTGCAGACAAAAAGTGTCTTATTGACGCTGGTTCTTTTGTGTTTACCTGGGATAAAAAAAACACTTTTTTCTATTTTTATTAAGCATTCAGAACATCATCTCAAATAGTGTACAGTGTGACCTGCAGCTAATGTTTCCGTTACACCTAAACTAGCTAATTCGATAAATAACATGCCGACGCAGGTGTATTCGGCCAATCACCGAAACTTCCTGCGTGGTTATAAACCTTCGAGACTCATCCGATTCTGAACCATAGTGTGTTTGTTCTTCGAATTCAAGCAGCACCCTTACATTAGGTTGATTGGTGACCCTTAATTCCCCATAGGAGTGAGTGTGTGTGGTTGTTTGTCTTTGTGTGGCCCTGCGATAAACTGGCGGCCTGTCCAGGGTGTACCCCTGCTTTTCGCCCTGTGTGCGCTGGGATAGGCTACAGCAGACCTCCGTGACCCCAAGCTAGGAAATAAGCGGGTATGAAGGATGAATCAATTAATTAATATATTTTTTTAAATAATAGGGTAAGTAGCTCTTTTGTTTCGGAGTAGTACCTTAGCATCCCCTCTGCTGCCACCATGTGTAATAAAGATTGCAGAAACTGTTAAGATAACTCTAAGTCATAATAATCGAATTATTAAACAGACGTATATTTGTATGTGTGTGCTTTTTTTTCAGCTTCACGTACAGCCTCAACTCGACAGGTACATAACTATACAACTGCAATACAGACACTGCTCTCCAGTACAGGTGTTGCCAGATTGTCTGAAAGCGTTGTGGGGACAATTTCTGTCTTTTGACACACCCTTGTATGCTGTGTTCAATTGAAAATAAATTCATTTCTGTGCAGAGTTTGCATGTTGTCCTCGCGCTTGAGTGGGTTTTCTCCGGGTACTCCGTTTTCCTCCCACAGTCCAAAAACATGTACATTAGGTTGATTGGTGATTCTAAATTGCCTATTGGACTGAGTCTGAGTGTGTGTGGTTGTGTGTGTGTGGCCCTGTGATGGACTGGTGATCTTTCCCAGGGGATACCCCTGTCTTTCACCCTGTGTGCATTAGGATAGGCTCCAGCGGACCCCTGTGACCCCGAGTTCGGGAATAAGCGGGTATAGAAGATAAATGATAATTAAATTCTTTAAGACTGCATGTCTTTGGATAATATTTTCAAAACAGGAAGTTGGAATTTGCGCATAAGTGCACACCTGGAATTCAATTTTACCCCATCACATATAAATGTACTTTTATTTATAAGAATAAAAGGATATTTACAGTTTTCTAGGCCTTTTTTTTACAGAATTTATTACCATCAATATGTTTTAGCTGAAGTTGTCTTTCCTTTCTATTGAATTAGACTGTAGATCCTCAAATACATGGCAGAGTGAAAGCCGAGGACAAGTATGCCAATGTAAATAAGAGACAGGAGACGGATTCTGATGTCGTACACTACGCCGAAATTCAGGTTCTGCAGTCCAACAGCAGGGACGCGCAGAAGATCGTGCCACCCAAAGACTCCAGCACCGTCTACGCAACCATCGACTTTCTTAGAGGAGCAAAACCAAAGGAGTCGGCTGATGCTGCAGAGCTACTTATTCCAGCAGGACAGCTTCAGAACCTGATGGTTAGGTCTCAGAAGAGGAGCAGTTCTTCCACACACCGAGGTTCTCGTGGCATCAGTGGTTAGCAAAGAGAATTAGATAAAGAGCCCTTTAGTGGTGGCGGAAAGCCATAGCTCAGTAGTTACCATGTTGAACTGGTGATTAAATTATGAGTTCAATTTTCAGCGCCACCAAGCTTTTTATAAATCATTGTGGGTTTATTAAAAAAACTGATTAAACTAATGATGTATTGTTACATGTTAAGTTGTGATTTTCTATTGATCCCAACTTTACAGCTGTCAAAAATCTGTGTTTTTATCACTTTTTAAATGATTATTGTGGAAATTAGCTACGCCCAGGAACGGCTGGTATACATGGACAAGCATTTCTGTTTCTCAGAGATATTAAATATCAGACTAGGGAATAAGCAGGTATAGAAGATGAATGAATGTCTCAAGGCTCATTTAAAACTTTCATAAGTTTTAAATCATAATGTTTTAAGGAGAAAAAAATAACATTAAAGTTAGTTCTTTTTTTTTGGATACATCCTTTAATGATACTTCTGTTACAAGGAAATTCTGATGTTAAAGGGTTTTTTAAAATAAAAATCAAATTAAATGAAAAATTCAGAGTTTTTCTTTAAAAAAGTTTTTAATAACTTTGTAGGAAGGAAGTTAGCACATGGTCTTCCCGTTTGCATGTAATCCGGGTTTCTCCTACAGTCCAAAAACATGTGCATTAGGTTGATTGGCGATTCTAAGTGTGAGTGTGTGTGGCTCTGCAATGGACTGGCGACCTGTCCAGGGTGTACCCCCTGCCTTTTGCCCTATGTG
>JAOTQW010000023.1:5351378-5377678 GCA_026260075.1 Sisor rabdophorus
TGTGTGTGTGTGTGTGTGTGTGTGTGTGTGTGTGTGTGTGTGTGTGTGTTTTGGCTGGTTTGGTCCTACACAACATAAAATGATATTTAATCTGAAATAAAAGTAAATGCGATTTTAAAATGGGAATAAAAAATAAAATCTCGACGATACATACATCCTTTCTGTGATAATTACAAAAAAGAAAATATATATTAACAGCAGACCCCCGTGACCCCGAGTTCGGGAATAAGCGGGAAAAGAAGATGAATGAATGAATAAAATGCATCACTTTTTTAAGGCGCTTCACGGAAGTGAAGTTAACGGCGGTTAATCACCTCAGCGTAGCGCCTCAATATATCTAACCGGTTCTAGAAACTTCACTGATTAGCAACGTTTCTTACGAGATAGTTAAAGTTTATTGTAAAAAAATTACATTTAATCGAAATTAAGCTCAAAATCATGCCGACAAACGGTTTATCTTCAAGAATGATTCAGATTTTAGACCCAGAGGACCGTAATCGAGTTGGAATACAGGTAAATACAAACAAACAAACAAATATCAAAAGCTAGCTGCTAATGGCTATTTAGCTCATTATTATCACATTTTATTTTTTCTACCTGTTAACTAGTAATAATGTAAATTAATTAATTAGAACTAAACCTAATACAGTCCACTTTAAAGAAAAAAAGCCAGAAAAAGCTAAGTAACCCCACAAATAATTAAAAGTCATAAAAAAAAATATTTGAGTTTTACAATATGTTTCCAGCTGTAACATTTTAAAACGTCGTTAATTATAATATATTCATTCATTCATCTTCTATACCTGCTTATTTCCTAACTCTGGGTCACAGGGGTCTGTTGGAGCCCATCCCAGGGCACATAGGGAGAAAGGCAGGGGTACACCCTGAACAGGTCACCAGTCCATGACAGGGCCATACAGAGACAGACAACCTCACACACTCGCACCAATGGGCAATTTAGAATCACCAATCAACCTAATGTAAGTGTTTTTTGACTGTGGGAGGAAACTGGGGTACCTGAAAAAAAACCCCACGCAAGCCCAGTGAGAACATGCAAAACTCCCTACAGAAAGACCCTCTTCCTGGGAATCGAACCCAGGACCTTCTTGCTATAAGGCAACTGTACGAACCACAATGCCTCCGCTCTTTTTAATAAAATTTTAATCATTCATTCATCCATCTTCTATACATGCTTTTTTTCTATATCGGGTCCCCGGGGTCTGCTGAAGCCTATCACAGCACACATGGGGCGAAAGGTCACCAGTCTATCACAGGGATACACATAGATGAACACTCACACTCACTTCTGTAGGCAGTTAAGGTCACCATTCAATCTAATGTACGTGTTTTTGGACTGTGGGTGGAAACCGGAGTAAACCTACAAAAGCGCAGGCAGAACACTCAAGAAAGACCCCCTGCCCGGGAATCCAACCTACTTATCAGTGTGAAAATCAAACAACTGATCTTGCTTTAAAAAATGAAACCTACTAATTCGTACCTGTGCACCCCAGAGCCCTTTCCAGCGTCTTGCTCTTCAAATGCAGGATGTTTTGGGAGACGGAGGAATTCTAAAGGAAATATTGCGTGATGGAGAAGGTCCGCTTGTACCCAGAGATGCTTCGGTCAGCAGTGAGTATTAGGCATCATTGCTGTCTTGACGTCATTGACACCAAACCTGATTCTAAGATCACATTGTCACTGCCAACAGTTCACTTTTCTGGATTTCTGGAGTATTCAGATCAGCCGTTTGAGTCCACAAGGAGCTACAGATTTCCCAAAATGATGAAACTTGGAAAAGGTAAACATCGAAGTCTTCTGGTCACACAATCTTTATTACCACAAGATTAAATTTGCCAATTCATGCTGCTGTTAACACAAATAATGCCAGCATGCTGTGTCCTGTTATCTGTTTTGGTAATCAGACATGACTGTGTGGGGTCTTGACCTTGGCCTGCGGACCATGCGGAAAGGAGAGGTCGCTCGTTTTCTTATGCAGCCCAGCTACGCCTATGGAGAGATGGGCTGTCCTCCTCTCATTCCGCCATGGGCCACGGTGCTATACGAGGTGCAGGTCTTTGACTATCTTGACTCGGCACAAGTGGATGAGTTCTTTGCACTTTCACTGGTAAATTTTATGTTCTCTCCTCTCCAGATCTAAAGTCGAAACACATTAAGTTTAAACTTATTTCTTTTATGTTTTTTTTATATAAAAGCATGAGAAAAAGATCAAACCAAGTTGTGTTCAACCAGCCAAGACAATTTGATTAGTTCATAGTAAACTTTTTTTTTTCTTAGTGACTCTAAATGCGCTTGTCACATACTTTTTTACAACAAAGTAAAATTCTTTTTTTTGCATTTCCCATCCTAGTAAATTGGGGTCAGAGCACAGGGTTGGCTATGATGCAGCACTCCTGAAACAAAAAGGGTTGGGGGTCTTGCTCAAGGCTCCAACAATGGCTGGCTGGCCTGGCATTCAGATAAATAACTTGGTGATTTAACTATTAGTCACCACTGCCCACTGTATAAGTGGCTATTAGTGGAGGATTTACGACCTTACCTATCCTCTGCTAACGGTCATGCTCTTGTTAGAAGCATTGTTGTATGAAAGTCTTGAGGAAAAGATGAGTCGAGTGCCGTCTGCGGGAAGAAAACACATGTAAGAAACTAACCTTTCCAAGAAAGGTTTTTAAAGAAGCAATAGAAAGCGGACCAAGCACCGAACTTTGGGAGACACCATTGGTGAGACTCCATGGCGGGGATTTCGATCCAGCCTGTCTTGTGGAAATGAATAACCTTTCATTTAGGAAGCAAAACAGTGCACCTTGAATTCCGAGATGACTAAATTAAACGTTGCCCTAAAGTCAAGAAGGAAAAGTACAGATAAACTTTTGGTAGCTCTGGCAGCATAAAGTTTTACAGTGACCACTAGGCTGGTCTGCAATGTTACACTCTAGTGTCGCCAGAATAAGTCCATAAAAAAATAACCCTTTGTCATTGCTATGTTTTTACATGATCTTCCAAGCCTAATGATAAGGTCTGTTTTACAGGAAGAGCAGAATTTAGCTCCTTTGTCCGCCCTGCTGAACGTAATCAACACAGAGCGAAGCTTCGGAAACCGCTGTTTTAACCAGAGCCGCTACGACGATGCCAAATACAGATACAAGCAGGTGAACTCAGGATTATTAGAGGTTTTTTTCAGTAACTAAATATCAGACTTGGTGTGTTTCCTTTATCGGCCATACTTTTTGTTTACTTACTACCAGACTGAGCAAAAATATCATCACCTTCCAAATAATGCAATTTCATGTATTTACATATTATTTTATTATTAAAATCATTAACATTTAATCATTAAGATTATTACAAATTTTAAAGATGAGTAGTAGATGAGTTAAGTGTCATCGTCATAGCAGGGGTGCGTGAACTATAAATGAAAATGAAACTTTAATTATTGAATTATTGATTGTACTTAAAGCACTCTTTGTACGTCACTCTGGAGCTATAAATAGAGGTATAGTCTAACACCAGGTCAGTGCTCAGAGCTTCGCATCTTGTTTTCGTCCTGCTAGGCCATGACATTGCTGAGGAATCGCAAGCCAGAGGATCAAAAGGAAAGGCGACATGTGGAGGAGGCGAGTCTGCCTCTCTTGCTTAATCTTTCCTTGTCCTACCTCCGTCTGGAGAGACCCCGGAAAGCCCTAAAGTTCGGCCAGAGGGCTCTGGAGATCAGCCCCGGCAACACAAAAGCTCTGTTCCGCTGTGGTCAGGTCAGACTGAGATGTAACCACACGCTAACACTTGTAACCATGAAAAATACTAATTTTTTTGCTAAATCTAACCTTGACCACTAATCTTACCACTTAATTATAAATGACATCATTTATTATGTAAATTTAGTATTTACTTCTCTACCCTCTTCACCAGGCTTGCTTAGAGATGAACGAGTACGAGAAGGCCCAAGAATACCTCACCATGGCTCAGGCCAGGAAGCCGTTTGACGCGGACATCAATAACTCGCTAAAAAAGCTGGCAAAGTGAGTTGTAGTTCTGTCTCTGTTTGCGTTTTGTGTATTAATAGTGACGGTCTAAATTTCTTTTGCCCGCTTGCAGCTGTTACAAGGAACACCTGGACCAGGAAAAACTGATGTGCTCTAAAATGTTTTTCGCTCTTAAATCTGAGAAGTACTGAGGTGCGTTTCACTTATTCACCAAAGTTGAATCAAATTTTCCAGCACAAGGGGGCAGTGTACATCTGTAAATGTCGGAATCAAATTTACCAGCATGTCTATTTTTCAGTTGCAGTTCCAGGTGTTAAAAAAATGTAAAATAAAATAAAAAGAACTGCTAAGGAAATCAGATTACACGCTTGAAAGTAAAAGTTCCCAACTCGCTCTAAAGTCCAGCTTCACTACTATTGATTGTGCTATATTCTTATTCTAATTTAAGGTATTGTTGTGTTGTTGTTTGTTGATTTAACATTTCAACAATTCGATGTTTATGTTTGAGAAAGTTGTTGTATTATTATGATTGTCACTGATCTGCATAAGGTGCAGGATTTTTGCGCTAGCAAAGTTACAGCAGAAAGTTTTTTTTCATTACAATAACGTGTAAATACAATAATCGTTACATTATGCCTTTTTACTGTTTTCATTCTGCCTTTCTGGCACATTTGTCTCTGTTTACCTGCCGCTTGAAAGCAAATAATCGCAAAAGAATATAAAGAAGTTCCAGCGTATTATCACATTTATAGAGCCAATTATCAGTGGTGGTTTAGAGGCTATAAATCGAAAGTAATTGTTTCATCAAGTGTGATACTGCAGTTTTGAATGGTTAATGAGAAATTGGAATTGGGTTAATTTGCTTATTGTTTTAATTACTGACAATAAGGCTATTTTTTAATTCTTTGCAGATTATTATACACCGTTTGGCCAGAGCATGATTGTGATAATAGCTGATCATTTTTAAGTGAGATTAGACAGTGATGTCAGTTGGGGAGGTCTGATATGCTAATAGCGTTCCAGTTCATCCTGAAGGTACTGTATGCTTTGTGGGTGACCTTTTGGGTTCTTCTAGTTCCGCTTCAAAACACTATGGGGCTTAGGGGCTTTGTGCACAGGGAAATTGTCATGCAAGAACAGGATTGGCTCCTTCATTTCAGTGAAAGTGTGTTTGTGAGGAACGATGACCATTCAGACACTAGAGTATTAGTGAGATTAGACTCTGAAGTTAGCGAAGAAGTTCTGGGATGCCATTATTGTTCCAGATTATCAATCTGTGAAGGACATTTTTGTTTCTGCAGGACAGTTCCAATGAAAGCGAAATGTAACCCTGCATTTACATGTCTGGCATTCGTTAGGGCTATTTAGAAAGACAGTTAAAAACCCCAGCAGTGGCAGATTTTTGGTTTTGGGAATTTACCCTACATTTTTTTATTAATATTGTTTGGCCATGTTGCATTTATTTTATTGGACAGACATGAAATGAGGGCGATAGAGAGAGGCGTGGGACAGTCTAATCACCGAGCTACCGCACTACAGCATATAAAACATAGTGTCCTTCAAATGTAGTAGCAACAGAACCAAAGCCACAGAACCGCAGTCAGATTTGCATTTACTTGTATTGTTCCTAATTATTTTACACTGCTGGATTTTGAAATGTTTCTGAGATGTATTATATAAGAAGATGTAAAGAAACTGTCCCAAGTTTATACACCTGGCGGTTCTAGAAAATAAAAGTAAGAATTTTTACATAAACTATTGAAATACCAAACACTTTAAGTACAACCTGCCCAGTAGCAGCAGCAGCACCACCACCACCACCATAGTGTTTAGTGTGATCTGCGTGCAAGTTAAAAGCCGATACCATCTTAAAGTGGAGACATGAGACAGTCAACGCCAGACCTGGATTTCTTTGCCAGCCCTAGCATGCCTCCGGAACACAGAACAGTTTGTGTCTTAAATCTGATGAATGTCTTGAGGAAGTTCTGATCTGATAAGTGGTTGCCTCATGTCATCTCCATGGCCACCTATCAGTACAGATACTATCACAACCAGGGTCTGAATACGAGACACCGGCGTAGACCTGGCAGAACCTGACTAAAAAGGCTTTTTGTCTCTTGTCTCTTGGCCATGTAAGCAAAGCCGACAGCAGTTTGTTACCTGCTGGCGAGTTCATTTAGTGCAAATACAGAAGAAAAAAAACCCTCTTGAATAAATTCCTATTTAGGCCTATGTCTCCAGCCTAGAAGATCAATGTCTTGTTCAAATTGTCTGCACTGCCAGTGGCAGCCTGGATGCTTTTTCCCCATAAGCTCTCTTAAGGACTGTTTTTTGCAAATTCATTCTGTAAAAAGGTGTTTTGATTTCTCCCATCTGTTTTCCCCTCTGTGTGAATGATGCTTAGAATTAACTCCGAATGAACTCTGTGTTTATTCTAGCTTGTGGTAAGCATCATGAGATCTTTAAAGCCATTTAAAAGTCTATTGAAGAGAATAAGCGAAAGTAGGAAAACATTGGAATGTACTTGATGGATGCTAAGTAAATTACACTGATAACACAACATTATGCCTGTACTGATCAACAGGCTTACTGGCAGGACTCGAGCATCAAATCACATGCTTGAACATTTAAGACTATCCAGCAGAACCGGACCCTGCAACATGACAATGACTCAAAACATACCAATGAATTTACTAAGCAGTGGCTAAAAACTGATAAATGAAGGGGCCTGGAATAGCCGAGCCAAAGCCCAGATCTAAATCCCATTGAGATGCTCAGGGGTGACTTGTAACAGGTTGTACATGCTAGAAACCCCTGAAACATCTTAAAGCTGATAGAATTCTGCGTTAAGGGGTGTGGCAAACTGTTCACAGAATGGCAGAGGGCTTTTAAAGTTATAAGTTAGAATATATATATTTTTTTGTTTTTGGGGTTTTTTTTTTTAGACTAAAACTTTTTTGGTTTGGCTAATATATTTTAAACAATGTTATTTTTTTGTTGTTTAACTGCAATTAATTTGCTACCCTTTTACATACAAAAATGAAAACAAGATTAGCCATCAATATGTTACAATTTCTTCTTAAAGAAATTAAGGAATTCTTATTACAGAATTCCCAACAAATAGTCATTATCAAACCCCCTGTAACACTGGGGAGCTGTTAAATCCCTGTACGCTGGTGTGATGAACATGTTTTGGGGACATAGAAAACATCATTTTATCAAACTGTTTTACTTGTTTTTTTTTTTTCCATGGGTGTCCTTTCATCTACTGAAATTCTTGCTTTTCCCTCTTTGGCAGTCTGTTGTGGGAATCCGGGGATCATGGGGTCTGCTTTTATTATATATAATGTAATGGAAACTAATTATTAAAGCTATTTTTTATCATTATAAATATAATAGTAACTATTCATTAGGAAATCAGTTAATTAAGTTAATAAATAAATAATAAAAAAACCTTTTTATTGCTCATATACCTCTAACAAACTTTATATACACTGATAAAATGTTGAATAATTTGGTGTGTGAGTAGCCTGAAAGAGAAAATAATAAGGCAAGTACTATAATGCAACCCTAGTTTATTGATCCTGAAAGAAAAATGTGTTAAAATAATAGTTCTTATGTAATCTCAGATTCTGTGGCGCCCTTAAAACATTCTGGATAAATGGGCACCTTGTTACAACAGTGGGAGCGGTTCTGTTACATACATGTCCCAGAGTAGAACCCTGATTTTACCTTCTTGCTGTTGTCTGAGTCTGAATGTTTTCTTCTAACTGATATAATGGAACACTAATAATGAAGTAATGATGCTTTATCTTCTCCGGATCCTATCTTTGCTATTCTAACATCTGCAGCCTCACAACAAGAAGGTTCCGGGTTCGATTCCCAGGCAAGGTGTCTTTGTGCAGAGTGTAAATGTTCCCACCATGCTTGCATGGGTTTGCTCCGAGTACCCAAAGTTCATTTATGAATAAATGAATGAGATTATTCTTGCTTCAAGTATACCTATCAAATTTAGTTGGTTCATGTGCATAAACTTCTGCGGGACACAAAGCTTCACCACTCTTGGTTTAGGCCATAGCTTTTCTAAAACTCTGCTAGCCTAAACAGTACAGCATTAGTTATGCATATGGCATTGGCTTGGAATAAATCTGTCTCTGATGCTATCTTCATTACCACTAGAGATTAAAAAATGGTTGGGAGACGTTCCTGTTATCAACAGCATGCTTGGGCATGAGTTTGACACACAACTTCCGTAGACATTCTCCTGCACGGTGCTGCATTTCCGTGTGGGTGGTTTCTCTTTTATTGCTATTTATTTACCTTGTTGACGCTGTCATGTCTGGAAATTTTCTTGAATTTGTCTTTTGATGCTGCAGTTTGGTAAAAAAAAAGACTGCTGCACACTTTGGACAGCCCAGTGTTTGTTTGCTTTTATATAGTTACTGCTTTGGAAGCTAGCGTAAAGGACTTTGGAGGAACAGATGTTATGCGGGCGAGTCTGTTTTGTCAAAAACTATGCTGTTAAATTGTTGCCCTTTTAATATATTGACACAGTTTTATTTGATTACTTGTTTCTAATTAACTATTGATAGAAAGAGTAATGTATTGAAAAACACAAACAATACAAAACTGTGATTTGAATTAATGCTACAGTAAACACAAACAATAAAATAACTGTAGATATCTCCTAGCATTTTTGAATTATTAACAGGATTGCACTTAGTTAGCGGTTAAGGTGTTGGACTGCTGATCGGTAGCTGGTGTGTTAAATTTTAAATTTGTGTTTTAAATTTTGGCACCACTAAGCTTCTATCACAGTGAAAATTGGCCAAAAAAAATACAAATTAGTTTTTTTTAATCTTGGTGTCTGTAAATGTCTTAACATTTAACATTCACCAGTCTGCTGGTGCTTTTTGTTTGGTCCGTTTCTCTTCTTGCCCTTGAACCTGAAGGCATTAAATTCTGAATCTGCGTTTCAACGCTTTGATCCAGAGCACGCAGGTAGGGCAGCCCTCCAAACCCAATATTTGTTATGGTGCGGGAATGCGAGGTCAGTAAAAATCATAATATTTGTATTAGAACATTTTTAAGTCTTATAAAGCTCACGCTCCATACTGCGTTGGCTTTAGTTGAACACGTGCTTTATGGTCAACTGACAAAAACAATGACAACGTCAAGTTTAGCAACTTTTCCCACTAAACCCTACAGCACATCAACCGTAACCCAAATTTGTATGCAAGTTTCTTTTTGCCTGCTGGCAGTTCTTCCTTAAATTGAATTAATGCCAGCAAGCTGCCTAGCCAGTAACCCAAGCACTGGGTGGGGATGCACTTACATTTATTTTTAATTAACTTATCTTGCATCTAAGCTGTCTTCCAGATGTAAATGATTTGCTCGCAGGTGTCTGGAACTAATGCAGTATCCTGGATTTACTGGACTGTTTCTTGTTGTATGGGCTATATAACTGGATTTAGCTAATTTATTGCCTTAGGTATGGTTTTCCATTATGAATGTGAAACCATACAGCCTGTGATTAATTACAGTGTCCCGTGCCTTGCAGGAACGAGAGAACTGATGGCATGAGACTTTAAATCAAGGATCATTACAGTATGTCAGGTATTTGTGCCTGATTGACATGCCTCACCCTTTTTGTCTGCAAGTTTCCAAGAATGTCTGTGTCTCAGCTGAAACCTAATCAGAGCACCCGCAGTGTCAAGTGAGCATTTGTAAAAGTATCCAATTCCGAAATTCACGGCTTCTCAGATTTCCAAAAGAGAGTCAATCGTCCGATGCCGACAAGCTATGGGAAAGCATGGGAATATGACGTGCTGAAGAACTGCATGGCATTTCGACAATGCATCTTAAACCTTGTCTCACTTGAGAACAGCTTTGATGGTCCAGACAGTTGGGAGTAGATGATTAAGATTAGGATTAAGATGATTTAGATTAAAATCTAAAAAGGTTTTTGAAGGTTTATTTAGTCCAAGCATGGGGAGGGTAATGTATTTCGTAGGAAAAATTCAATGCTTTTTTTCACACACCATCTAGTTTAAGTGAAGCACTTTACATGGAGCAAATCAAGTTTGGAGGCCTCAAGCATTTATTTTCATGAAGTGTTTGCTTTCCTTGGCACTGCACACTTTGCTCATAATTTTGGACAAGACTAACAGGGTACTGAAATGACTCCAGTGCCAGAGAGCCAGAGAGCCAGAGGCGTGCAAACCCTTCGGGCCTCCTGAGCTAACAGTTATATTGGGAATAATCCTGGTGGCTATTGAATGCGCTCATCCACAAATAGTACTGTTACTGTCAAGCTGCATTATGATCTGCATTGTTAAATTGTATTTTATAATGAAAGGGCTCTGTCTATTAACGTAAGGTATGTTTTCTTCTTGCTGTCTATACAAGACAGTATGACATGATGATTCAAAATGATTTTTATTAGCGTCTGTTGTGAAATTGTAAAAAGACGATAATTATGTTACAGAGTATATCAGCTAGATTTGAGCCTGTCACGGGTGGTAGCTTAGTGGTAAAGGAGTAGAATGGTAATCAAAAAATCTTGATTTTATACCCAGGACCACCAAGTTGCCACTGGACCCTGAGTAAGGGCCTTTACCGTTAAGCAAATGCCAGAAACGTAAATGTAACGCTGAAAACCACATAGCCATTCTATTTGATCCTAAAGTTGTTATCTGTTTAACAAATGTTTCCTGCAATGCAGGAGCAGCGGTGGCTCGAATGGTTAAGACGCTGAGTTGTTGTTTGGATAACCAGAAAGACCTGAGTTCAAGCCAAACCAGCAAGTTTTTTTGTTCAGATGTGATTGTCCCTTAGTAGAGAAGACGAAATGAATTATTTGCAGAAACATGACCGATTTCGCTTAATATCTCCTGACCATCATGGCAAAAGGCTCAAATGAAAGGATAACTGTGGGTGTAAGCATAACAACAACACTCCAAGGCAGCACATGTCGCATTTTGGTTGAGAATAGAGAGGCATCGTGGCACCGGGGCCGCTGTCCTCGCATTCAACCCACACTGGGGGAATGCCAGCAGGTACTAATGGGGGCAGATGGCATAGATGGCATACTAATACCATAGAGACAAGGCTGAAACTTCAGGGTCGTGTGTGGGACAAGAGGAAGAATTCATATGGAAATGACACCATGGCTGCCATACAAAAAGAGACAAGGCTAATGGAGCCAGTGAAATAAGAGTCGACTCGTTTCTGGGAGCGGTTTTGTGGAAGTACTTTAGCATGTAAAACAAATCAGTAGCATTGTTTGGAAAGCTTTATGGAAAGTTTTTCTTTGTATCCTGGGAATTTTAATTGCTGCAGTTTTTGCATTTCTGGATTGTAGTTAAAGTGCCTTTAACCCTCAACTGCTCAGTTAAATTAGAATTTAACTAGAAAAATTACATATACACTTATGTAATTATACATAAGTATACATATACAGTAAGTCACTATGGGTAGGTGTGTTTGTCTAAATGTAATGTAAGCTACTTTTGGAAATAAATCTTTTAAAATAGCATATATCCTAAAAACATATGATTATGTTCAATTTTTAATAATTCTAATAATAACAAATCATAAAAGCAGCTCGTAATTTATGTTACGTGGCAGGTTGGTGCATGGTTGCCTAACAGCAGGAATGTCCGGGGTTCGATTCCCAGGTAAGGGGTATTTGCATGTTCTCCCCATTCTGGTACACTGGGTACTCTGGTTTCCTCTAACCGTCCAAAACCATTGATTAATTGGTGATTTTTTTTTTCTTGTTCTCCCATGAAATGTTACAGGGACATTCTTATAATGTTATTAATAATTATTAAAAAAGAAGTCAAGTGGTTCAAAAATATTTATCAAAATGTTCAACTGTTTAACACATCTTTTTCCACTTTAAATTTTGACTATTGTACATTCTTGGGATGCCGCGAAAAAATGTTAGAATGTTCTTAACATCCTTATGACTTGTCTTTTTAAAGATATAATATAATATTCCTACAACACCATGAAATAATGTGATTTCTGTGATTTTTTTTTTTATAAAGTTTAATCTTATTTATTCATTATTTTTATAATGTGGCCCAAACACAAACACTGTTCGTATACAAACATGCTCACATGGCTCTAATTGCCTTGGAATATTATTGGCCTCATAAATGGATTCTCTTAGGGGCGATTTTAAGCATGCAGTATTTTGGCTAAGGGCCGTGGCTGAGGAGGAGTCTCTTGCTCCCGCCCAGCTGCCTGGACATTGAGAGAGAGGGAGAGAGAGAAAGCTGAAGTTCAGTCTGACAGCGTGCGCAACTGCGAAAACCACCTCGCTGCACTCCGCTATATTAAACGCTGTGACCGCATGAGACAAGACGCGTGCATGCATTTACAGTCTGGAATAGAAACAAGCGTGACAGAGGAACTCATGCAGTTTTCTTTCAGTTTGACAGCCCCTGCGCAGGACTCTTTTGGATCAGAAGTTTAAGAGTGAAGTTTAAAAAAATTCACAGAGGGATATTATTTGCAAAGATAAGACCACGACCAGTTCAAGCATATTTCGAATTCATATTTTTTTTTAGATGCCTGGATTTAAACATCTCCCTAGTGTTCCACAGTTATGACATGGAATACATCATAAACTGTGGGAGCTTGTTTGCCTGCTAACAATGTATTGTGGGATCTTTAATTTCCGTGTCATTACCATGGCTTGTCATGTACCGGTTGCGCTTCTTGTGTGCCAACTAGTAACTGCCACGTTCTCTCTTGAGATTGGAGGTTTTGATGCTGAATGGGGCAGACCGGCAAAGTGTGAGCCAATTACTGTTCCCATGTGCCAAGGAATTGGATACAACATGACCCGGATGCCTAACTTCATGAAATATGATAGTCAGGAAGAGGCAAGTATTAAACTCAGAGAATTTGCTCCTCTGGTGGCGTACGGTTGTGATGTGCACCTCCGCTTCTTCCTGTGTTCCCTGTATGTGCCCATGTGTACGGACAAAGTGTCCAGCACTATCCCAGCATGCCGACCTATGTGCGAGCAAGCGAGGCAGAAATGCTCCCCTATTATGGAGCAGTTCAGTTTCAGCTGGCCAGATTCACTGGACTGTTCGAAGCTGCCAACCAATAATGATCCTAATTCACTGTGCATCGAGGCTCCCGAGAATGACACTGTGCCCGAGACTAGAAAAGGGGAGGGCATGCTGCCCGTGCCTGTCAGACCCAGGCAATCCGGCAGCAGTCACGGACAATCATCTGAGAGTTGTAAGAACCAGGAAAAGTTCCAGTATGTGGAGAGGAGCAGGTCATGTGCCCCGCGATGCACTCCCACTGTGGACGTCTTCTGGTCCAGGCAAGACAAGGACTTTGCTTTCATCTGGATGGTTGTATGGTCTACAGTTTGCTTTGTCTCAACTGCATTCACTGTCCTTACCTTCCTTCTGGACCCACAGCGCTTCCAGTATCCTGAAAGGCCAATAATCTTCCTCTCTATGTGCTACAATATATACTCTGTTGCTTACATTATTCGCTCGGTGGCAGGCGCTGAGAACATTGCCTGTGACCGGGAGAATGGGCAGCTTTACATTATACAAGAGGGCTTAGAGAGCACAGGCTGTACCATTGTCTTCCTCATTCTGTATTACTTTGGCATGGCCAGCTCTATCTGGTGGGTCATTCTCACACTCACTTGGTTCCTTGCAGCTGGCAGGAAATGGGGGCATGAAGCCATCGAGGCTCACAGCAGCTACTTTCACATGATAGCTTGGGGCATCCCAGCTTTAAAGACAGTTATCGTTCTCACCATGCGCAAGGTGGCAGGTGACGAATTAACGGGGCTGTGCTACGTCGGTAGTATGGACACCAGTGCTTTAACCGGATTTGTGCTCATCCCTCTCTCCTGTTATCTGATTATTGGGACTTCTTTTGTTCTGACCGGTTTTGTTGCGATGTTCCACATCCGTAAGATTATGAAAACCGAAGGCACTAACACTGAAAAGCTGGAGAAGCTTATGTTTAAAATTGGGATCTTTTCTGTCCTTTACACCGTCCCCGCCACGTGCGTGATCATCTGCTACTTCTACGAGAAGCTCAACATAGACTACTGGAAGTTTCGTGCTCAGGAAAGCAAGTGCATCACTTTTCCTAAACGAAGAATTGAGGATTGCTCCCTGGATTTCTCTGTGCCCTCCGTAGCAGTGTTCATGCTGAAGATATTTATGTCTTTGGTGGTGGGCATTACCAGCGGAGTCTGGGTATGGAGCTCAAAGACTTTCCAGACTTGGCAAAGTTTGTGCAGCAGAAAGTTGTTGACGAGAAGCACACACAAGCGTTGTCCCAGCATCAACTGCAGCAGCTCACACGGTCATTACAAAGCCACTGCTTTTCACACAAACAAATCTGACTCGTGCACAGACAGTCCTGCGAGAGTCTGACTAAATCTTCCAGCAGCTTGGGACTTGGAGATTTTAAACAGCGACAGCAGTCTTTAAAAGCCGAAGACAGAAAAAAATGGTGAAGTGGTGCCGCTGAAATGTAAATACAGACATTAATATGTATATTGTTATGTGAAACTGAGACGTTTATTTATTGCAGCTATTTAATTATTGCTTATCACTGAATGCACTACAAAGAGACGCTCTGAAAAGTACTGTGTAGAAATTGCCCATAATGTATATTTGATTTAAATAAATGATATCTATATATTTTTGCAATTACTTTGTGTAATTACATTTTTTGAGCAAAGTTTTTAAGCCTGGTTTTGTCTTCCATGCACCAATCATGCAACATTTGTCCCCCTGATTTAACTGTTTATATAGAGAATTACATTGCAGACCTGGCTAGCACTGTGTTAAATTACATTACAAAGATTAAACCGTAAATATAATAGGCTGTGTATTTGCATATGCATATAAAAACGAGGCAAATATATAACGGATAGCTACAAATACATAGCCTACATACAATACATATCAATACTTACAATATGTATTTTATATACATAGGTAGGTTAAAATGTTACGACAATAGTTAACCATATCCATAATTAGTAAATCATATTCATAACCATATCAATAAATTTACCCGAAAATGTAAAATATAAATATATGTCCAATGTCTATTCCAGCAAATAAATGTCTTCTTTTGTTATGCAAGGGTGTAAAAAAGCCATCTGAAACATTCCTTATCCGTCCAGCTTCCGAGTCTCAATCGAACAGATTGCAGTCATGTAAGCATTTTAATGAGACCATGAGACCGTTACTTATTGATTTTGGTCATGTAACACTTTAAGTTTAAAAACCTTCTGCTTATTTTTAATCCATCACAGTCACACTTTCCCAAGTCATTCACAAGCTGTTATTGCAGGGTTTTTATTTTAAGTCCATGTGTTCCACAAGTCTGCTGTCAGTCGATCACAGTCCTGGCTACTCCGGGACTGAAAGGAAATGTTAGATCAGGGTCGTTCTGGCCAGAGATCTGGTCACGTTTACAGACATGCTTGTACTTGTACCTTTTTTTGTCTTCACGAGCAGCTGTGACTACGCGTGCCTTTTTGACGTATTTATGAAGTGCATCTGGATTGAGTGCAGAGAGCTGGGAGGATTTTACAAAGTTACATTCATACATTTTTAGAGCTTTAGGTTCTCAGACCAGAACATTGTGTATACATGTTAAACCTAAGACGGCTCTCAAAGCCAACACAATTAGTCATACTTTGCAGTGTTTTTAGATGGAAGCTACTCCCAGGTGGAGAGTTAATAGGATTTTCAGAGGCCGGTCCAAATTAGGATTATTACTGTACGTGTCTGTAAATCTGTCTTGTGCCATTATGTACTTTGCTTTATGAGATTTTTATCAGCAATGTAAATATTTACCCTAACCCGTCTTTGCATGTTTTTGCTTGAATTTTTAACCTACTACATCTGGTGAAAGCGGGGTTTGGATTTGTTATATGGTGAATTAACAACATAATATTCGCTATAATAAAAAAAAAAAACAAAACAAAAAAAACAGGCGACATTTTTATTGAGCACGGTCTCTTGAGAATTTCCGACTTTACAAAATCTGTTTATATATAAATTTTCTTCTGTGTGTGTAATATTTAATTAGTTTAAATATGTTTTAATACTAGAGGTTAGAATATCAGTGGTACTTCTTCTTCTTCTCCTTTCGGCTGCTCCCATTTAGGGGTCGCCACAGCGAATCACCTGTCTCCACCTAGCCCTATTCTCTATATCCTTCTCACTCACCCCCACTAACTTTATGTCTTTATTTATCGCATCCATGTACCTTCTCTTTGGTCTTCCCCTTTGCCTTCTTAGGTTAGAATAACAGTACACGATTATGAAAAGACATGCCAGTAGTTAGCTGTGTCACTATTTTACACAGCCCTATTAGTAAAGATCTTTAAAGCAACACAACTGAACATTCGCTCACAGGTCCCCAACAATAAATATTGTTGCTAATATAGCCTTTTCACCTATGTTATAGTTTGGTCATAACTTTAACCTAATGTTTGGGGAGAATCAATATAATAAATATTTTTTCTTTAACTTTAAACCTACTATATGTTTAAAAAAAATTTAAATTGTAACTATTTATTTTGCCAGGACAAGATAGAGGTACGAAACACAGGAGTAAAGATGCAGTAAGTTTTTGGGTTTTTAAAAATTTTGATACACTATATTGCCAAAAGTTTGTGATCAGCTGACCATGCAACATGCAATTTCAAACATCTTATTTCAGATATATCAATGTGAGGCTTGACTGTGAGATATCTCTTCAGCTCCGACAGTATTAGTGAGATCAGACCCTAATGTCAGGTAAGGAGGGTCTGGGGTGCAGTCGCTATTTCAGTTCATCCCAAAGGTGTTTAGTGGGGATAAAATTAGCACTTTGAGCCGAACACTGTTTGTTTAACTCTAGTAATAACCCAACACGTGATTATGGAGGTCATGGGCTTTGTGCTAGTTCAGTAAAGAAATAATGTAATGTTACAAAAATGAAATGAAAACATTCTTAACAACTGTGTGCTTCCGTAGTTTGGAAAGCAAACATATGAATCTGATGGTCAGGTGGTCACAAACCTTTGGCAATTTGGTGTATGTTTCCTAAACCAGGAAGTGCCTTCTACCTACAACACTAAAGAACAGGACAAAATGGAACACTTTTCTTTTAAGTTCTAATGCGCGCTTACCAGCGAGAAAATTAAGAGACAACAAAATGACCAAACAGTTGGGGTGAAAGTAATATATGTATATAATATATATATTGATTCCGAATGCAGGAAATTGGAACAAAAGTGTACGAGTTTTTGTTCAGTGTAAAGAAATGTCTATTTGCCTAATTTGTCATCTTCCATCTTTTAACATTCTTCAGTTTGTATGTTCACAACGTTATAATAATAAATGAATCTAGCACAAAATAAATAATTTAAAATTTCTATTAAATTTCAACAGTAATTTTGGATCACTCCAGAACATAGTTTTTTTATGTTTGGGGTCCAAGATGGTTTTTCCACATTTTATATCACTTGAGTCAAAATGTACATTTACAGCGTTTCTTGTCCAAAAGTGCATTTGGACTTTTCATTACACAGCTTAATACTGGTACAATAGTGTAACAAAACTGTTGAAAGAGCAGCATAGATCCTTTTTTTTGGTTAAATGTCAAGTGGTATGCATTTAATACAGATGTAGGTCTTTAATTGTCTCTTGAACACAGCCAGTGACTGGTGGAAAGTTCATTTTATTCTATTCCCTCTTTAACTTCCTCAATCTTATCTCAGTCTGTCAAAAACATTTCTTGTTCCTAACCCCAAACATATATATATATTTGTCATGCAGATTGTCTAAAAGATCTGTCCAACACTGACAGGCTTAGGTTCCTAGTGTTGGTGTGGCAAGAGCTCTCCGTTTACACAGCAACAGCCCACATAATTTGGCCTATCAAAAACCCTCAGCATAAAAGCCCCACTGTACAGCTCTATGTTTAAGGTTCTGTTTTAGATAAAGCATCCCCCCACTTTTCACCATTTAAGCCCATTCTAAAATGAATGTTAATTGTCTTGTAAATGACAAGATAGAACACTTGAATAATTGTCTCGTAACTCAGGAAAGAAGCCATGCGTTTGTTTAACGGGAGGATCAATGAAACACCAGGGACTTTCCCCATCTTCTTGTAAAGAAAGCCAGAGGAATAGAGAGTCTGAAGGCAAGAAGTCCTGCTCATTACCCATTAACCCACGGGTAGGATTCCTTACCTTGGGTGTTTGAAGTGTAAATAAGGGGCCATGGTGAAAGCACACCAAAAAGCTGCTGCCACTCAAAGGACTTTTTTTTTGGTGGTACCCTGTGAGCATTATTTACAGGGACACACTTTCACTTGGGGTCACTGTTTTTTTTGGAAACGAATAAAGTTAAGATGTGAGATATGCTGCTGCGTTCGCAACACAGATGCTATTAAACATTTCATGAGCAACAGGTCTATTTTGCTTCTGTATGACCATTTTGTGAGCCACTCTCCAGTGTTTAGAGCCGCTAACCACTCTGACACGTTGTAAGGCTTCAACTTGTGAAATGGAAACTACTACTTGCGTCTAGCGTGGTTCTGCATAAAACCAAAGTTTTCCACCAAGAGAAACCTTTTAAAGTCCTAGACGAAAGATTGATTTATTTTCAGTTTCTGAATTTCACTGACGGCATTTGCTTATTTTATGACAAAATCAGCTTTATTAAAGTGAACAACTGGAACTAGACCAATGACCTTATTATGACTTTAAAGTTCGGAATTTTTTTTTCTAGGATGAAGCCAGTGACACTATTTATTGGACATACCTCTGAAAAAATAAATATGACACCCATCACCAGCACTTATTGTGTCCCTTTGTTACATCCAAAGAAAGCAAATTCCCTGAATAATTTATTTGGTTTCAATGTAACTACTCACCTAACATTCAAGGCTGAACCATTCAGAAAAAGAAAAAACCTGCTTTTGCCATACTAACCTTATATTAACTTTGGAAATCACCCCAACGTCCAGATTAGTTTTTGGATTACATGTGCCAGGAAACACATTTTGTGTTTTTATAATGTTTTCTTGAATCTGGACTTCAGCTTCTCTTTCCTGACTTGTTTAGATGTGACAGTCAAGAGCAGGCCCACTGTCTGCTTTAGGCAATCCTCAAACCTCCAGACAGTTTCACCTGACAAAAGGGTCTTTGCTGGGCTTTGGCTCAGGGATAGGCAGCACAGAGGCGGCTTTGTGCCACGCTCCAACGTTGGAGACACACCGTTTCTTGTTGCTTGCTAAACTGTCAGGTCTCTCTGGTCTGCGTGCGCAAGCCATCTTTCTTAATCAAGATATTTCTTTCGCGTCTGTCATATCCAATAGGAATTATGCAGCATGACAGCTAAGGAAATTCCATATAACCTAAAACAAATACAGTAAGAAAGAATCTTCAGTTTTGGTGACTTTTTGTTCCCAGGTTAGCCAAAGAACACTCACATTAAATACTTAATCCTGTTCTTTTTTTTTGGGGGGGGGGGGGGGGTTGGGTTGTTTTTTTGCTGAGGCCTGGCAGGGTACAGGATACACACCTCCTATAACAGATTTAGTCCATGGGAAAGGAAAAGGCCCTCATTAAAAAAATTATCGATAACCTGGGTTTTTATATCCAAATCTGTTTACAGCTTAAACACTTTGCTTGTAAAACTGCCTGTCCCACGGCAGCCGTATCGGGGTTCCCGTTATTACTAAGATGAGACGCTTAAGGGCAATAAAGCAGACCGCCCCCAGCTGAGCCATGTGCTGCTAGTTAGTCACCCTCACGCTAGTGGGCCCGTTCCTCTGGCATCCGGCTTCTCTTTCTCTGGCCTGGCTGGCGTCACCTCGCCTAACTTATGACTCACTTATGTTTGTCGATCATGCTCACAGGGTCTCAGATAACATTCCACACTGACTGCTGGCTTGCTCAAGGAAGCTTATAAAGTTAATTAATGTGTCTTAAAACGTGCTGGTCAGTTTAATGGCAGTCAAGAGGACTGTTGAGGCTTGTTTGCTTGGCATCAAAATAGTAATTTTCCATGGTCATTTCCATGGTCTGTGCTGGTAATTATCCCTGAAAGGATGTTAGAATGTAACTTGTGAATTTAATTCATGGAGGCTGGATTAAGTTATAACCCATAACTTTGCTGCATTATGTTCTGTTTATTCAGGACAAATTACGGTGGAAATTTTGTTCTGCTATGTATAAGACAGGGGCAGATTGGCCATCTGGCAGACTGGGCCAATGTAGTTTTAGACCAATATTTTCAAAACATGCTACTAGTTGGAGGTTTGAGATTCGATTCCCAGCACCAACAAGTTACCACCGCTGTGCCCCTAACCCCTTAATTGCTCAGATGTCTTAACATAAGATTTTTAAAAAGGGCCAAATGGCGTAGCTGTAAATGTATCTGTCTAGAGAAGTCATTGTGGGATTTTTTTGGGACAAACATTTCCAGGAGACATTTAATTAACAGGCAAAGATGGAGTAGTAATTGTGATTGTATTTAGTGGACCAGATATATTTTATGCCGTTTGGACCAAAATGCCAGGGCCAATTTTTGTTTTTAAGACCATATGGTCTGGGGGCACCATAGACTGGATATGGGTGAGTTGGTGAAACATCTGGAAATTGTATCTCAATTGAGAAACTGTATCTCATAAGTCTTGGAGTCTAAATGATATGCCACCTGGAACCCTGTACCTTGAACTAGACTGGCTGATGTTTAGACAGTTTTTTGCTTACTCATCAATTGTTTCTGCTCTGTTTGCATAACCTTTCCTGTCAATGGTGTGTTTTTGGGCTTTGAACCCTGGGACACAACCATGGACCTCACTGAAGACCCTGCACTTTTTTTGTAGCAGTCTTTAGAAAAACAGGCAAAAACTCAAAGAAAAGTAAAAGAAAATGACCTCCCACCTATGATGTACGGGTAATGATTACTGAATTAGTTCGCTCCTTCTCTTGAGTCACAATGTATTTTTTCCCCACTTTGAAGCTTGACACAATGGCAGAAAAATTTCCAGAGATTTTTCAAAGGCTCTATACTCTTCTGTTATCTTTGGGTCAAAATGACCTGTTGTAAGAAATGAAGTTGGTGAAAAGTATTAGTTAGAGATTATTCTTAGAATAAAAAAAATAAATTAAATATTTTGGATCAACTTAATTCATTTATTCATTAATTCATCAACATAAGTATAAAGAGAATTTAGTCAATATGACTATATAGAATAAATTCAGCAATTTATTAGTATGACCTTTGTCTTTAGAAAGGGAAAAATGAATTAAATATCATCAGAATAATCTTTTGCTCGTTCTTCTGGTTGTCATACATATACATCCACATATAGTAACTTCAGTAGTTTGTGTGTATGTTTGAGTCACCACAGTGAATCATCAGCCCACTCCTCATTCCTCCTCTACATCCTATTCACTCACAACTCTTTTATCACATTCATATACCTGCTTTTTGGTATTGACTTCTTTGCCCCTGCCTGCCAAGATCCTTCTGTGCACATGTCCATAAAATGTCTAACATAATCATCTAACTCAACATCATCAGCTCTGCCTCATATCTGCGCTTCCCACTGGCTTTTACACCTATCTAGAAAGTAAAATAGAAAAAAATAATCTTGGGCCGGTGGTCATTTTGATGTCAGAGGTTTAGCATTAACCAGACACTAAGATTAACTTTACAATGTACAGTGGCTCTTGCCAGACTTCAGAACACTTTTGTCTGGATTGTCCAGACAATTATGGAAGCGTTCCCAAACCCAAGCAAGAGTCAGACTCACTTAAGAATCCTTGGCTAGCAAGAATTGCTGAATGCTGTGAAGTACCTAGGCTGGCTGGCTGACATCAACACATTCTCTAAGCTTCCCAGATGTCCCAGCTTTTTTAAAAGATGAGCTGCAGTTTACTTAAAGTTTCCATGAGTGAGCAATAACAATCACTGGAGAAAAGACTCAAAACTACTGTATATAATTGTTATGATGCAAATATCTCACGTTAATTTTGGGTTAACAAGTAGTTTTCTTCACCCTGGATATGATTTATCTCTAAATAATATTATTAGGAGCACGGTTGCCTCACAGCAAGAAGGTCCTGGGTTTGATTCCCAGGCAAAAGGTCTTCCTGTGCAAAGTTTGCATGTTCCTCCCTCGCTTGCGTGGGTTTACGCCGAGCTTTCCGGTTTTCTCCCGCAGTCCATAATAAACATGTACATTTGGTTGATTTGATAGGCGAGAGAGTAAGAAGTGTGTGTGTGGTTATTTACCTATGTGTGATCTTGTGATGGACTGGCGACCTAGAGTTAGGGAATAAGCAAGCATATGAGATGATAATGAACATGTTGTTAAGAGTAAAAAAATGTAAGTTGTGCCAAAACAACAATTCGGGAGGTAAACTGACCGTTACTTCGACATGTAGGAGTGCCACACATGGTAGGCAGGAGTGATGCGGTGTTGATGAGAGAACTTGGGCTCTCACAGGTATCCTGCTTCAACAGGATGTGTTTTTTTTGCTCGCGCTGCACCAGGCTGTAAAAACGCTGCTGACTTACTGGGAAAAAAGGAACTGTGGGGAAGAAGGAAGCCAGGTAGGAGTAGTGAGAACAACAGTGTCTATAAATCTGTGCATGCCAGCTCTAATCTTAGCACACCACTTCAGAAAGATCTACTGTTGTACCATGCCATTCCTGTTATTATATTCGTACTGAAAAAACTCTCAGAGCCACAATAGTATGTCAAAATTCTTAGTATGCAAGTTTCAGTAAACAAACTGAATTCTGAGTTCTACTTGGAAAAAAATGTAAAAAGTTTATATTGAAAAAAAGTTCAATAAGACCTACTACTTCCACCTTGACGTCAATGTACGCATACAATGACCACCTGACTTAGCCCATAATCGTGCGGAAGAGACTCGTCCTATGTGGAAGTGACAAAAAAAAGTAGAATACAAAAGTGGAATAATGGTCGATTTTATACTTCCATATTTAATTTCTAGGTATAACATAGAAGGTACTTGTTTAATGGCTAGAAAGTAAGAACTTACCTACAGACAGAACCATGGAAACGTTTACAACATTGAATCCTGAGAAATCTGGTCTTCATCCAAAGCTCATGCCAAAAATATTATTATCTAAAATAACATCGAAGCCTATGGACTAGAAATGGGATGTCACTTAAGTTCATATACAAATATTTACTAAGATTTAAAAATACATATTCAGGATTCATTAATATATATTTTCGGATTTATGTTTATATATTCAGATTAACATTTAAATATACAACTATAGTGAAAAAAAAAAACCAGAACACTGCAACATTCCTTAAAAGGTTAGAGACTCATTCAGTGGGAGAGCTGCATCGGGTTCCAAATATCTGCTGGAAATAACGTCACTGCTGAGGTTTTTCTCAGGATTGTCTTCTCAGAGTTGTTTGCATTAGTTTATAGGAATAAAAGGAATTTACTGTGTGATTAAACATGATGACAAGGAATAATAAGGGATTATCAGGGATTGCTGTGTTGCTGATGTAACATAGGAAATGAGATAGGAGATGAAATAAAGGAATGCTTTTAACTCTGTTATACTCTTAACTGATAGTATATGTGATCTAGGAAATATAAATTAGATATTGATTTTGTTGCACGGTGGCGTAACACGTTCGCCTCACAGCAAGAAGGTCGCGGCTTCGATTCCCGTGACCACTTGTGTGGGTTTCCTTCAGGTACTCTGGTCCAAAAACATGTGCATCAGGTTGTTTGGGGATTCCCAATTGCTTATAGGAGTGAGTGAGTATGTCAGGTGTGTAGTATATTCGAATGTTTTGAAAAGCAAATTAAAGTCCTTGTTTCCAGATTGTGCATTATTCCCGCCAGGATGTTGTCTTTATCTGGGTGTAGTATGTGCGAATTTCATTCATGTTATCTGTATCTGTAACCAACAGTCGTGGAATTTTACTAACAGTCGTGGAAGTATGCACTTACTTAAATGTAGTATATATGTTTTTGATGGAACCTTTGCTTTTTTTGGTTAATTAGGACTCAAAAAACGATTTATTGTTCTAGTACTACACTATTATTATTCCTGAAAACAATCGAACACAAAAATCATCGTATTCTTTAAAGAGCACTCTTCACATTAAAAAAAGGAAATTTAACAAAAGAAGAACCATAAATTCCATAATGGAAACGTCTTGAACGATAGCTCCAGCTGTGCTATCCAAAAATACTGCCGTCTTTGTGTGTGTAAGTCTGTTTGAGGTGATGACATGCCGTGGGTTTGTATTGCCAGGCTGCTGGCATGTCGAACACCCATGCCAGAGCTGTCTCGCGGGATTGACTGTGGACACCGAACAGGTTTGAGGTCAAACACCAGGATGCAAGGCGTGTTCATACTTGTCTCGTCTGGCAGTTTGCATGTGATCCTGGTGAACCCGCTAGTTTCAGTATGTTGTGTTAAAAGCACATTGTTGAAAAAAGGAATGTAGCATGGAAAGAAAGTGTCTGTGCCATGGTCTCATGAGATTACAATTTCCCCCTTTTACCTGGACAAATGGTTTGCTCCTTGTGATTGTATTCGGTGGGCAATAAAACGGGTTGGCGCCAGCGCGTGCGCCATACATTTTTCCTGTTAACCCATCTGTCAGCGGGAACGCCCGGACTGGATTAAGAGCACAGGGGGTCATGTCTTGTTTGTTTGGCTGTCGTTACACTCCACTTAAACACACACACACACACGCACAAAAATACAGATGGACAGCTGCCCCTGACTTCTAATAGCCAATCTGACAATCAAGGACTTTCCACCTACTATTTTTTATTGCACCTCTGCAGAAATGTTCCTCTGTCTCCTCGTCTGAAAAAACACAAAAATTATTGATCTGTTCATTAATTTTTGTGAAAGTGTGGCGTTTGACCACTACAAACCACTAAAACAGCATCTCTGGAGCCGTAGTGATGGGATGAAAGCTGTTCTTACAGATTCTTTTTCCTGTGTTGGACTCATGAGGGGGTTTAATTCCCAGTAAAACCAAGCTATCACTGCTGGGCCCTTGAGTAATGCACTTAAACCTCAGCTGTCTGGTTGGATAAAAGAGATTAATGTTAGTTGTTTTGGATAAGGATGGCTGCCAAATGCCAGAAAAGTAAACCTTGAAAACCAACACTATTTGTAGAAGCAACAAATTACTTTCATATACACCTTTTACTTATTTATGTATTTTTTATAGGTGGGGCCATGGCGTAGTGGTTAGCATGGTCACCTCAGCAAAAAAGTCCCGGGTTCAATTCCCAGGCAACTGTTCTTTTTGTGTGGAGTTTGCATGTTCTCCCCATGTTGGTTCAGGTTTTCTTCGGGTTAATGGGTGACTCTAAATTGCTCATAGGAGTCAATGTGAGTGTATTAAAAGAACACCCCCTGTTTTTTTTTAGCTAAGACGTCTTCTGTTAAGAGAACAACATAATTTTTCGCAACCAAGACGTCTTATGTTAAGAGAACAACATCGTTTTTCGCAGCTAAGGCGTCTTGTGTAAAGAGAACAACATCCGTTTTCCGCAGCTGCAACTTCTTATCTTTGAAAAACAACACCTGTTTTTTATTGGCTACAACTTCTAATGTTGAGGAAACAACATTCTTAAAAGAATTTGAAATTATTTGTTAATTAAACCGACTCAGGTCACTTAAGAAAGACAATTTTTCTACAGTATTTTAAAATAATTCACCCTTAAAGTCAACATATTTGTTAAAACTATGGCAGAAATTACTAAAATTTTTATTTAACTAATATAAGCATAAATTGGGTTCTACGCAAGTAATCTGAGCTGTTAAATAAAAATTTCAGATTTATTACATTGAAAAAATGGCCACAAGAAACAGATGTCATTTCCTCCTTGGCCATGACAAGAGGATGCCGTTCCATCATCATCTCAAGGCCGCGACAAAAGATCTTGTGGCCACAAAATAATATCACGTAAATGAAAAGAAATCGCTGAGGTCAGTGCGATTGTTGTTGCTCGATACCAGAATAGCAGAATGACTGGTAATACCGACAACCACACACACACACACACACGCTTGCTGAGTAAGCTAAAGCCCACCACGCTAACCACAGCACAGCATTCCACTAGGCACATGGATATTCTCAGCAATCTGTCTGGCCAGCTGGCTAATGCAGCACACCAAGCTGGTAATGCTGAAGAGGGAGTGTGTGTGTGTGTGTGTGTGTGTGTGTGTGTGTGTGTGTGTGTGTGTG